>JANTCA010010058.1:0-27723 GCA_024741275.1 Chironex yamaguchii | reverse complement strand
TATTTTCCCCCCCCCCCCACCCTCTTTTATATCCCTCTATCCGATAGTCATCCTCCTTAAAGCATAAAGTTTTGCAATATGCCCCCGCACATTTTAGCCCTAAATTTCGTATACCAGTAGCGATCTGAAATAATTTTATTTGGTCATTAATAGTCACATTTCTATTTTTGAAAACGCCGATTTTTAATCAAACAGTGGTATTGATGTTGACGATGCTGCGTATGTGCCTGAAACTAACAAATCCTCTTGTATTCTAAATCCATTGTGTGAAAAATGTGAGTGAACCATTGTTATATTTAAGAAATTTACAAACCAGGAATGATACCTCTACTGGCACATTCTGTAAACAGGCCCTTAGATTATTAACCCAGATTAAGACAACAATTTTGATATTTTCAATAATTGAGATAATAATCCTTCTATTACAGAATGATATGATTTAACTACCTTCTACTAAGGTTGCTCATATTGATTTCTCTTTTTAGCCCCCACCTAGAGCATTAAAACTTTGATAACCTACCAAATAGATTAATAGCTTTTACGGTATATAATACTGACTTCGCTCAGTTGCTGCTGCCTCAGCTGTACCTTTTCTATTTTGGTCACGACTTTAATCGTAGAGGGTATGCTGTCTGTTAAGGTACCTCGCTATCTGTTTAAGCAAAAAAGTGCTGATAATTGTTTGCATCTTTCCTTAGTTGGTGAAGCTAGAAGTCGACTATTTTAACTTACAAAATGAAATGGAAGAAACGTTGCAACTAAAGCAACACGCTCAGGTAAATAAGTATAACTTTTATGACCTAATAGGTTTGTTCGTTTTATTGGTTATTTCTAAACAAGAATTGACCACTATTAACATGTCCATTTAGACAGAGGCTTACCAAGTTTGTCGCCCTTGCTTGTAATTTTTTGGGATTTTGTTCAATGATTTATTTGTTTCTTTGTTCTCACAGATATTTTGTATGGGTTAGTTTTTGTAACGAGAATACTTGTTTATTTCTTTTGATTCAATGACAAGTTTTTACTATAAAGACTTGTAATAAAGTGAACACTGTGTCTTCATCTCCCAGCAATTTAAGGCTCAATTTTTTGCATTGTTTTATCTTTTTAGTCTGAACTGGAAACATGTCAGGAGGAACTTGGTTTTATGCAGCACAAAAATAGTGAATTAGAGAACTTGTTAACGAAAGAAAAAGAAAGAGTGAAGAATTTAGAAAACAGTTTAAAGGTAATGAGAAATGCGACCAAAACCAAGTATAATTATATTATTATTTTCTTGTAGAAATCCGCTAAAGAGTGAACTAATCACAAAACAGGCTTGTAGAGATGACAATGTAATAGATTTTTCTTCTTCATTCCTCACCATATATATACGTACATATTATATTTACATGTATTTATGCATATATACATAAGTGCATATATGCATATATACATATATGCATATGTACATATATACATACATATATATATACATATATACATACATACATACATACATACATACATACATACACATATACATATATAAGTATAATTTTGCGTCACGACAATGTCATTATCTAACTATGGCCGATTAGCGTCAGAGTGAACCATTGATTCATCCCCATCAATGGGCAATTACAGACTATGATAGCCAAACGTCCGCAAATTATATTTCAAGAACTATGTTTCCATATTTTAAAGTGACAGATGAATACGATTTCCATCAGATTTCAAATACCACTTTAAATTTGCGATCACTGACGGTTGTACCAGATAGAGGTGACAAATACTTTCTAGCCAAGATCGCCAGATGCCGTAAGTAAGTTCCTTCATTTTCCAATGAGACAATGGATGCAGTCCGAATAAGACCCCCCTACTGATCCCCGAACAGATTTATGTCGCGGTCGGGGTCGGAGTCGGGTAGGCTTTCTGCGACTGAACGCTGCATACACATTTCATTTAAACTCGTGCCGGTGTTTAATCTCTGTTTATTTGATTGAGCACTACGTACAAGTAAATGTATCAAACATATAGACATGTATATATGTATGAGCAGAGGGACAGTTTATTTTGTTAGATAGAAGTCCGTAAACAGCTTTACGGATTCGCACTCCATCTATCTACTAGACTTGCATTCAACTTTCATTAGATTAACAGTGCAACTTCCAACTTGTAAAACAATATATGGCAACAGCATCTTTGCTCACACTTTTAGACTCTAAAATTTGCTTCCACACTCTCGTGCCCCTCCAACCCTTTAAGTAGAACGTCAGTTCTTGTCATTGTGTCTGTTGCTACTTTCGTTACCCTCTAACCTTGTAATGGCTTTTTATACCTCGTAACGAGCAAATGCTTTGGAGAAAGTCTCCACGACTCTTCGTCACCAATAGAAAACGAGGAGTGAGTTTCCTTGGTCTCGGGCACGGTATGTTTTCGTTTTAGTTGCCGTAGAATGTCACTTTTTATCCTAGTAAGGAACACGTCAATTAAATTTTGTTGTTTGACACTGGTGATATGGATTCGTTAGAATACAGTAATGGACCACCAAGCTTGATTTTTAGTGGAAGTTCGAGTTGAAAATCCAGCAATATTGAAAGGAATAAGCCAGAAAAGTAAGCGATCCGTAAGAGTAAAAGAGTAAGGACAAGTCAAACGATCAGAGTGGAACAACAAGTTACTTCAGACAGACGAAAAGCTTAATCGATCAGTTCGTAACTTAAAACTATTTTAAGTTTTGCACAATTAGAAAACTGAAGTGCCAATTTTGCTGTAAAACGATGCTTTTGGCTATAGAAGAATAATAAACTTTTCACTGTTTGTTTGTTGCCACGTTGCTCTTGTATAAATTTACTTTCTAGTTTCTTCCATTTTATCGCAGAATGCATTAGAAAAGCTGGAGATGGAAATGGCAATTAACTTAAAGTTGACAGAAGAGAATAAGGAACAGGTGTGTTTCCTTCTATGTTTAATCTCAAAAACTAATTTTACGAAAGTTAATTTTCTTACTAAGAGCTCTTTTAAATTTTCTTAGTCTTGTGTGTTATGAAGTTAAGAGAAAGCGAATCTAATTTTAAACTCAGAACAGAATATCAAGTTATTGGGAATCCTGTGAATTGCCATGTGCTGCTCGATTATGGTTAAGCCGAAAATTTTATCAATAATGAATACCAGAAATTGGCTTGATCAAAGCAGTCTAGTAGTATTGATGTCAATAAAAGGACTGTTTGTTTGAAGCTTAAAGAGCTTTTACGCTATCAAACATTCTTGTTGTCTTGTAAGATTATTAATGTAGCTTTTGTAACCAAATTGAACTTATAGAGTTAGCAAACAAAACAGAGTAAGTGGTGTACATGAGTAAATGTGTTGCCTTTTGGAAGGAGTAAACAAATGTTAGCATGTTTGTATATCAGGATCGAGTTGGCAGAAACAACTGTTGAAGCAGCCACGTTTCACTTTGGTCTCCTGAAGTCAAATTTGAATTATGGACGATCTGCAGAAGAATGATCGTTTATCAACTGTGCATTATATCTTGTATATAACAAAGTGTCCAGTTATTCTGCCCAGCAAATAGCAAGTTTTTCTAGCCCTGAAATAGCTGAAAAAGAGTATTATGTAAACCTACATACAAAAACATCGATAGCGTGACCATTATATAATCAGTAAAGAAAAATATTCAGCAAGGGCTTGATCGTATATAAAGGTCTAAATTGTATGTGACTAATCATGTTAGAGTACACGTTTTCAAGGTGTTACGAAGATACTAGGAGGATCTAAGTAGGTAATAGCTATGTCGACTCAGCATATTCAGCATTGTGCTTTCCTATCAGCGTTTTTAATGAAGCAAATTTTTCTACTAAACTTAGCATTGAAAAATTTTTCTATTGAGCCCTTGAAGCCAGCTAGGTGCGCGTAGTGTCGTAACATTTGTTGATGGAGGACAATGTTTTGATGTACCTTTATGCGGTCATGTTGTTGACCATGATAGTCTACCGACTTTTGTGGCACATGTTACATTCCAATTTGTCGGCTATACGTTATTCGTCAGTAATGTAGGGTTTGAATTTCCTCACCCCAGTATTTTTATCTAGCAAAAATCACAGGCTGACTGGTAATAAGCTCGTTTGAACCGTGTTTATTAAGGTTTGTTTTAGAGAAGTAGCTCGTCCAGGCCTTCGGAAGGCAAACTATTCGAAAATGATTATTCTTGCGACGATTGGATACTTGTTTTATGACTTTGAATTGGATGAAGCATGTAATGAAACGTTTTATGATAGCCATTTGTTTGTCTCATGGGTCATTTAATTTCGTAATTAACCTAGTAGTATTATATAATGTCCGCTGCACCAGCTTGCGAACTCAATATAGAAATTTGTCACCCGGGAAGACCCTGCCTACTCTTAGGGGCGAGGTTTGTTCTCCTATGTGTGGTGTTTGTAGTTGAAGATGGCGATTGAAAAAGTGCATGCGGCTTACTTTTCTTTGTTGTGAACAAGCTGTGGTCTGTACAAGTCTGTGCGCTTTGTTGTATTTCCTTTCGACTGCACTAGACATTAGGACCAGACCTTCACCTTTTTGGTTAAGAGTTAATGACCTTTTTGACATATATACTTTGGTTTCTGTCTTTTTTATAGGAAGTTGTCCGTGCAGTCGAGCACACAAATGAGCTGCGCAACGAACTGATCTCTATAAGTAAGAAATGCGAGGATCAGGTTAGTTGAGTATTATAATTTTTTTATTGTCGAGTTTGTTTACAAACTTAAAATGCATTAGACGCAACGCCGTCCGTAATCCGATTCCAGTTGATAAACAGGAGCCACATTGGCCTATATCTTACGACATGAGAAAATATGGATGCAGGTGTGAATCAAAAAAATATTAAAATATTATTTGCAATTTAAGAGCGATTTATACATTGCACAGCCATTATGAATCTTTGAACTGAATCATATTTAGTAAATGCAGTGAAGAGTCCTTACACACGCGGGTACTAGATTATCAATTGCAGTTCCTAGCAGGGCTTTAGAAGTAAATAATTCAGAATAGTATAGTGCCGGATAGTGTATGACAAATGAAATATATTTGTAACTACCTCCCTTTTGGGAAACAGAGTGATCCATCCGCGAATTTTCGACCTACAAGGCCTTAGTTATAACAGTATTTCGATGGTATTAGGTAACCAAATGGAAAATCTCATAAACAAGCCCAATGAAGACAAAGGCATTCGTAACTAGTTCATATTTGGTTGATTTCTTACAACAAACCAGTTGTTTCACTCCACTGTTGTTGGCCTATTTCGTTGTGTTTGCCTTGATATTTGGCTAATTGTTTGTGATCGTATCACTTTGTATTTAACTTTGTGCTAAAGAACGTGATTTTGGTCACATTGTATATGATAGTGAAAGTTGTGATTCGTGTAAAACTGTTGATGATCATTTGACAGCCAGGCTGTGTATGGGCTGATAATGTCGCAGATCATGAACGAACCTGCTTTCGAACTTCTTGAGGTGAAAATGAGAAATGCTCACTTACAGTAGTTTCATTGAGGAAGTTGGATATTAATGTACCGTAATGCCAGAGATGGTTTTTGCTTGAATTTTAAATACGAAGACCCTGCATCGCCATTCGTAATATATTCTAAGACCATTTTTGGATAGAGAAATCCCGTTCCCTGCCTCGTTAGCAGTAGCCCGCTTAGCTCAACTAGCCTACCTTAGTTTGTAGAGTCAATATTTGTTTTCACGAATCAATGATTTGTTGAAGAGGTGAAATATAACTGTGATGCATGAAAATTATTGCGGTGCTAGAATTAATGGAGCTCGATCCCTTGGTAAACGCCTTTTTCGAACCGAACGCTAGTCGTTCCACATCTAAGCACTACGGTGTTTCCTTGCCTTTCCAAAGACGGAGACGTGTCGTCATATTTTTACATGATTGTAATACTGATGTGCCAGTCCTGTAGGAGGTTAATTTTGTACATTTATAATTCTACAGGAAAGAAAGATTTCGACACTGAGTATGGAACTTTCCGAAGCAAACACGGAAATAAACCACTTGAAACGTCTTAGCGCATCCGATAAGGAGGCTGTCAATAAGCTTCTCATGGCTGCGCAAGACTTGAGAATCCAGTTAGATAACAAAGAAACTCATATTTCCCGCCTAACGGACGAATTAGAAGAGACAAGAAGACAACAAGAGGAACTGGCGCAAAGTTACACGGATAAGGTATGTTACTTACCCTGAATTAATGTGCCTGATACGTTTTCTGTTCTTCTTGACCTTTTTCCAGAGCAATAACATCTACGCTGTTGATATTCAACTTGTTCTGACCAATGTGGAAATTACCTTGGTGAGCGCACCCACGTTTTTTTTCATGTTCAATCTAAATGTCAGATGCGCATACACCAGTGTATTGAAATATGTTTGTCGTGGGTATTGTAGGTCAGCAGAGATTCAGTTTTCGAAGGCAGAATAAGTGAGTTTGGAAGTAGGCTCTCCTTGTCTACTATTATATGTTTCATTCCTCCAGAAAAAGAAAGTGGCACGGCTTAGTGATGCATTGAAAACGGAAAGTGAAAAGCTTGGGAAGGAAAAATCTGCCAGAGAAAACGAGGTGAGTTTTAAATTGAACTAACCAGATTACAGATGAAAGTTCTTCTGCCCTTATTTTGACATCCGTCCGAAGTTCAGGACAAAACATGGAACACGGAGAACCAAGAAACTTTAGGCCGATTTTTTTACTATGGGACTTATTAAAGCTTAAGTTATGCTCTATAGACTTTTTCTGAAACAGGCTATCGCATGTATAAACCACGATACTGTTGTCAATTCACGAATTTTGACGGTACATCTATAAGACTATATAAAAATTTTGATGCCCTCATGTTGATTATGACAATAAATGATGTTATACGTGAAAAAATATGATAGTTTACAGCGCAAGGGGATGTAAGGAATGTTCTCTATTTTCCAAGCAAAAGGCGCAATTTGCAACAAGAGTTTAAGGCTGAAGCGCAATAGTAAAAATGTGTGATATCAGTAAATCATATACCTGCCTGTTAATTAAATGTTAAATCTCTTGACTGTAACTCTTTGACGAGTTTCGCTGGGTTAAGTAATAGTAAAAGTTTTGTTTTTGCGCGCGACGAAGGAGCGTGCTTTCTAAAAGGGAGCACTTGGTTTTGGTGATTTATCCACTGTCGACGCATATCTGTTTTGTCTACCGATTCATTACCGCTGTTCAAAAGTATCCGAGTTTAATAGAAATCAAATTGTGCTCACGCCCCCTCTTTCTGTCTGCTCCGCGGTGACTCACACAAAGGTAAATGGACTTACCTTTATGATGCAAACGTCATACGGTATGCAAGCACTTCCTAACGGATCGTTACTTCTAGTTATTAAGCCTACAATTGTGAAGACAATTTTTAGTTGTTTGATGCAGGTTACAGTCCCATGTAGCTATTTTCGCCTTATTCGTGATCTCACGCAGTGCTATGTACTTTAATCTCTACTGACCACAAAAGGTGAAATAATGTACATCTGTAAGTAAATAATACATTACAGACTGCTTTTTGTGAAAGCATGTGTGACAATTTTCATGACACCGTTTTTTTGTAGGTGGCTCAGTTAAAAGAAGATCTTTTTAATGCGAACATGCAATACGAGGAATTGTCGGAATTATTTTATCAACAACAGAAACAACTGGCTGCTTTTCAGGTATGAACAATACGAATGAATGTGATGCATTAATTTTAGTATATACAACTTCTACTGCGTTTCGGAATAGCGATACTTTTATGGTGTTTCTTTTACTTACAAGAAGGCGAAGAACTAGCTGGTTAAAGTGAACTGTATTACTCGGATTTAAACTCGTGGCTTAGAATACAATAAATAACAATTTCACGCATGCGTGTGGGTTTTTTGGGGGAGTCATTCTTTTTTGTAATCGCCTCTAAAACTTTTTTTAATAGCTGGAATTACGCTTACCTTAAATACGACCGGGTGAATTTGACACAATTGTCAGTTACATTGTGAAAAAGCCACTCGAATTCAGTCCATTTCAATAATCGAAATTTCAGATCGTCACGTGTATGCTATCGCGGATTATAAAAGATGGACATGGTCCGTTATTTCCACTAATGACATCATTACTGCGATGCCGCAAAATTTTACGACAAACCTACATAACTTGAGACATTACCTAAGGGTCTTAATAAGCGAGTGCCATACTTTTTTCACTTTAGCTATTAAGAAACCAAAGCCATGGGTAAAGATGACCACCTGTGTGTAAAGAGAGAATTTTACCTTACAGAGCTTGTTGTAAATACGAAACACCTTAAATATTTCAAAAGTATATTTTTCAAAGCATGCGACAGAATTTTTGGCAGCTGTGTAAACTGAAGAATAGACAATTACTTATGGATTATGAATGTTTAACTGGATCCAATGTACAATTGTTAGGAGGAATAAATTACATGAATTTTTATCCAGCCAATGTATATAGAGTCAACAGTTACAAACTTGCAAGATGACAAACCAATGCCATGGCCTCTTCAAGTCGAATTTTATTCGCCTCAAGCAAAGTTTATCTCTTGACATTTCGAAGCAAGAGTGCTCCAATCGTAATTTTAAAATGGTTTTTACTTACCACGGTTTCTTTCTGAACCTTAACCTATTACTGTTATACTTTCTTACAGTATATACAATATCTATCTACACTTTCTTCCACAAATTACTACCTGCAATTCCTAGAAATACCGTTATAGACGAATAGTGCTAGTAAGCACTAGATGGTGTTTTGAAGCGATTATGTCTTCTTGATATTGTCGCAAATGTCGCTTCAAACATGTGGTGTTCGTCTGGTAATTCTTTGTTTCTTTCCGTCTTTCTACATAAAAGGCTATAGCATAGATTACCGCAAACGTATTAACGTTATCGGAAAAGCGAGCAAACAACAACATGAAGAGAAGTGTACAGTTGTTACAATGTTTTAACTCGAATCGAAAAATGGAACATTTACTTCTTGTTGGCCGACGTAGTAAGGAACTTGGAGAACATATTGAACGTTTTATCTGGGAGAGATGGGCAGAGGGATAGTTATCTATATATGTAAGAAGGTTCTGAAAAAAAGACTGGAACCAAATACAAATCAATATTTATTTTGGTGAACAACGTTTGAACTGTACGGGATGTCTTAAGGAGATAATAAGCGAGAGTCTGCTGCAAGGCCATACGAAAGAGAAGAATAATTCTGTTGTTTGGAGATTACATGAACCTTTAAGGAAGGAAATTGGAACATTGCCGTAATTGGTACAGCGTCCTTTCAAGTAGACATGGTACACATTGCTTCCGGTTTATAAACCTCGTGGTGAAAGATGCAGACTCCACTTACAACCCAGGTACCTTCATTAGTGGATCAGTGTCCACAACAAATCACTAATTTTCATGTTTATTTATCTGGTGAGACCCTTTCGTTGTATAGTTCCCCGTTTCTATAAGTGTATATATTCCTGCGTTTATTATGCTGTTATGATCAAAACTGATATCATGCTTGTAGTCTGGAGTTTTTTATCTCCGCTTTTGTGAGATGTAACGATCGAGACTGGTTAGAGCAAGGATAGGTGTATTCAAGTGATAACGTTACTGCTACTTTTACAAGTTTGATACTTACACGTTTTCCTTGCAATTGTAACCAGAAGTATGCAAAAATTGTAACCTTGGAAGTAGTGCGTTATAATGTTACCATTTCTTCTCAGTATACAGTATTTTATCTGGCTGAGACTAGAAAAGTCTAAAAAGTCACCTTCTATGTTGAAAATCGAATAAGCAAACATCACTTGCACCCTAACAAGGTCCATTCGATGTATTCCATTTCTTGATGGTTTGTTTTATCAATACGTTCTCCCCTTGGTATATCTCGTTTTGTATTGTCGACAGTGTCTGTGATAAGAATTTGGGATGATGTAGAAGGGATGTGATTGATTATGCGAGAGAATGATTTGCATAGTGAAAGAAGGTTAAGTATGATGTGGGCGTATTAGGGTAGTGGTGTGATTATGAAAGCACGTTAGTCAATTTAAACCGAGGAAAGAGTAGATGTAATGTATGAACTGGGTCACATTTAAAGCCCTGAGAAATAAGGATGCCATAGAAAGCAAGCTAAAGAAAGCTACTAAGGTACAGCATGGAGGTTTTGGATTTGATAGTAATAGAAATTTTGAGCGATTATTTTCATTCCATGATTTTTGTATGAATTATTTTGATGATCTGGAAAGGTCAGTCAGGAAATGTTAGAGTCATTGACCCCTCCGTTATTTTGTAAGATGGCAGAAAGAAACACGATTACAGATGTAACGGAATTTGTAAGTATGGATAGAAGGCTTTGATTACCCAGCTTGTTTAAGATACCAAGACATCGATCACTAAGTATGGATATAGATGTGTATATTATAAAATGTATATACGACTTTAATCAAAGTAGGTTAAGTATTTATTTTGTACATAGCAAGTGATTAAACGTTATGACCCTAAACAATTACATAAATTTTTTAAAGTAGCGTTGGTGCAACTATTGTACTTGATTTTCACTGTACATACATTTTGATCTTTAACTAATGCAAAACGATAAATAAATTGAGACTTTGTTGTACAGTAGTGTGATTCATTATAAATGATCTTTCACATTTCTTGTCGTGACATTTTAGTTTCCTTGAGAATGCAAGATTTGATTGTCTTGCATACTCAAGGAAACTTTAATATAATACTACGGTCGTTCTCGAAAGCCTTCAGCCTCAAAGAATGCATCTTGTTTTTTATCATGAAGTGATATTGAATTGGGCAAGATGAAATACGCAGTTCTTTTGTTTGGAAGATTGTTTCAATGTGTGGCGCAACTTATACTTATACTACCCAGTCGTAACTTTACATTTGAAAGATCAGGAATAAGGCGGAATTTTGGTTGTTGATGACAGCAACCATGGCTAACGGACCGCACTAGAAGCCGCAGGATAATTCAACTAGTTCCGCTCTGCACCTTTGCGATGAATGTGCCCTTATCATTTAGTCAGCATATGAGAGAATACGTATACACATAACACTGGACATTAAAAGTTTTACAAGTCATGGTTCATGAAGAATTCACAAGTCATACCCATAACGCAATCGGTTAATCGGCACAGCATATTTAGGGAAAAAATGAATTTTCAGGTTCAATTCACAATCGAGTTGGTGAAAGCCCTTTCGGTTAAATAGTTTTCGTGAATAAAAAAATGTCTTTTGAAAGCATGAAGTATACACATTACACTGGACATCAAGACATAGATAACGCATGGCTCATTAAGTGTACGCGTTACAGTTATGAATTTACTAAAGAATGATAAGGTATGGATAGTCTACTTTTGAAGATTTCCGTGTCTTTCATTATTAAGATGAAGATAGATTTTTACGTGGACCTGAATTCGTTTAGCTACATCCTGTCTTTCGTCTTTTTTATCTGAATATTATCTGGGTTTTTCCTCCTCCGTGGGTACCTTGGACATAAATACTGACTTGCGATCTCCTTCGTGTTTGTTATGTCCCTGGGTCAGATGACCTGCCAAGAAATCTGTATTTGCTTAACTGTTGCCACTGGCGACTGACCACCTGACCAGGACCGAGTCCACATGTACGACGTACAACTCTGGCTTGTCTACTGTCGTACAGCTTTTCTTGTTTCTTGTTACAGGGATCAGATGTATTAATATATGCATGAGAACATCTATTCAGTCACCGACATATACACACATAATTACATACATGCGTCCGTACGCAAGTGTAGTATTGCTGTGTGTAGGAATAATCAACGCGATAGTAGATTAAAGTAGACGTCGAGCAAGCAATACAACTCAGCTAGATTCGATAATCACGAATTTACGTAACTATCCACGTACCTATTACATGCAAAGAAAACTGTTCTCTAACTAGGTACCACAACTAATTTTATTAACCGAAAACACAGTTCTAAAAGAGGGTGAGCCAAGGTAGGCATTGACATGTTACTTAGATAAATTTCTGTTCAGTATGGCAATTTCAAGTTAAACAAAACGGACATTAACTTAATTGTTGTTTACTGAGCAAAGAAATACGTAGTTTTGTCTGTCTATCACGTAACTTGTAATCTTAATCCAATATGTACTTTGCATAATTGGCTACACTTCATGGCCTTCAAAGCTAGTTTTAATGGTTTTCAAGGTTCTTCTAAACTGTTCTTCGCTAATTTGTCCCCCTGCTAAACTTATGGTTTCTGCGTTTTATACCTACAAACTACTCACGTAGCAATTATGACCTGAAGATAAGGAACATTTATTTCAATTTTACTTATTCGGCCGTAATGTATTCGATAATGGTTGCATTGTAGTGACATCTCGTGATGTTAATCACGTTTAAATCTAAAATTAAAAGCTCATTCACTCCTGTTGACACAAATTTTGCCCCTTGAGAACATGAACGTTCTCCTTTTTCCTGCACAATTTCTTTTTAATTTTAGAATTTAATTTCAGCAAAGGTAATTGGACATTTTCCCCTTCGGTCGTATGAACTAACACAGCATGACTTTTACCGGAATTGCTATTCTGGTGTAACCACAGATGAAAAATCAAATCTTCAACTCCCAGCCATAGAACAGAGTGGGTCTATAAATAATACATTAGCAGGCTATTTCTTAATAATACAGAGCAAATGTCCTCGCCGAAGGGCTTTGTTTTACCATTCAGTAATTACTAGCTCAAATAGCTCTTATCACCAAACACCTGCGTACATTTAGGCGTCCATTTGATTTCACTCAGGGATACCCTCGGTGAGATGTGCATATCTCAAGTAAACATTCCCCGACCGTCATCATTATTTACCTATAGCTTTTTGTAATTTGTAACTTTCCTTTCTGCATTCTTCGTCAGTGCGGTAGATTAAGCCAGATTTCGCAATGTTTTTCGAGGTGAGTTCATAGATTTTTATTAGTATAGATATGACTTAATAAGGCGTATGTAAAACAAACAACCATTATTAAAAAGTAAAACTGTCCAATTGTAGGGACGTGCATATATTTTGTTTATATATTTCATAGTCTCTGTGAACTAGTAACACGAATACGCTTCGGAAATCGACTTCATGTTGCAGCAATCTTACGCTACATTACTGAGGTCCTGGATTTTGGCGACAATCTGTTCCCTCATGTTTAAAATTATGTAGGCTTAAGCACACATTATCTAAACACGATGATATCTCTGAAATTGCCAGAGGCCTGTAAATTGATGCTGATAATCCTCTTTGGACGTAGTCTTTCTTAGTTACCCTAAAGGTAATAAATTGTATTGCACTGTACTGTCGAGGTTCAAATGAAATCAAGGAAAGATTGTTCTGGTTTTAAGAGAGCGGCGACTTTAGTACGTTAACAGTAACGGAGGTGTTTTCCCGCCTTAAAATAGAATACAGTTGATTTTTTTATTATGATAACATTGTCTTCTATTTTTTACAACATTTCCTAACGTAGGCCATTGTCCTGCTAATTGCGTCATTTGACATAGTAGATCCTTATTCTGGTTAAATTATTTTCGAATGGTATGTATGCAGTTTTAACAACGGGGTCATGAAAGTGTGAATGGAGATTGAATTGATTTTGTTCAGTACAAGCTGTTAAACTGCTTCCTCATCATCATTCATCATTGTGTCACCTCACACCTCTTGGTGTTAGTGTGGTCTTAATAAGACCTTCTCTCCTCATTTGATGACCAAAATACTCCATTTTCCTCTTCAAAATTTTCCCAAACAGTTCTTTCCCTCTTCCCAACTTTTCTAAAACCCACTGATTTGTCCTTCTTTCAGTCGAAGACACCCCTAACAACCTATAACACCATAGTTCAAAAGCTTCTATCCGTTCCCTGTCCCTCTTCCTGAGTGTCCAAGACTCATAACCATAGCAAACAATGGGAAAAACTGAGGCTTCAAGTAAACGTAGTTTAAGTTGCATGCATACTCGTGATTTCCATATCCTAGTTAAGTCTATAACTAGTCTTTGAGCAAGCCCCAGGCGTTTCTTGATTTCCTCCGTGCAATCAGCATTGGTGTTGATCATTGAACCCAAGTATACAAAGTTGGTTACGTCCTCTACTTCTTCACCATTGATACTCATATGTCTTCCCCTGTGGACTTCCTGCCTGTCTAACACGATGACCTTTGTCTTTTTTGAATTCAAATGAAGACCCCTTCTTTCACTGGCTTCATTGACTCGATTAAGCAAATGCTGCAATTCTTCTCTAATTGAGCAGATCAATGTGGTATCATCTGCATACCTCAGATTATGTATAAGTCTACCACCTACTCTAACTCCTCCTTCAAAACCTTCAAGAGTTTCTCTCGTTATATATTCTGCATGGATGCTGAAAAGCTGAGGTGAAAGAATACAGCCTTGTCTAAAACCTCTTCCTATGTCAAACCATCTGCTTGTACCTCTAGTTGTCAAGACAGCAGACTGTTGACTGGCATATAAGGAGCTTTTCAAGCTGACAATGTGAACTGGAAAGCCCATCTCCTCCATAATATGCCAAAGATGGTCATGGCTGACACAATCAAAAGCCTTTGTATAATCTACGAAACACATGTACAATGGCTGATCTCTTGCTTTGCACTTTTTCATAATCAACCTTTGATTAGTGATCTGATCTCGAGTTCCTCTACCAGCTCTGAATCCAGCTTGTTCCACTGCAATCTCCTGTTGTAAATGTTTTTCCATCCTCCACTGAATTATTTTAAGCATCAATTTGCTCGCATGACATATGAGACTAATTGTTCTATTATTGCCACATTCCTTTTTGTCACCTTTCTTCGGAAGTGGTACAAAGATGGCCTTGCACCAATCACTTGGGCAACAGTCAATCTCCCAAATCTGTTTGCATAGAAACCAAAACACTTCAACATTCTCTTCAGCTCCCGCTTTTATCATTTCTGCTGACTTGCCTTTTTTGAACTCACTGAGCGCTCTTTTGACCTCAGTTTTAAAAGGAGGTGGTTCCATCTCTCTAACTGCTTCCTGCTCACCTTTAAACTTTCAATACTCAAGAATTTACTTTGACGCTAAATGTTTGGTTTGAAGGAACACGTACTCTGAAATAGTTTTCAAATAACCGATAATAGTTTTCAAAATCTTGCGTGTTTTATTCTCTGGCAAAGTATAGATTGACTGTTTCCTTTAAGAAACAACTTGTCAGCATGATTTTTAGTTCAATCAGAGTTTCGCAAGTACATCTGCTCCGTTTTGTCTTTCTTTGAGTCGCATGAGCTACGTAGTTTATTACTTTATTCGACTCCACTACTTTGACTGGAGAGTTGTATCTCTGGGGCTACGTGTCTTACGCCCTAAAGGGCACAACGTGAAACCTGTTCGGCTACCAAAGGCATAAAATGACATTGGTATCTAACTCCTGCTTCTTATTGTTCATACGAGATATTATTTACGCTGGGCATTTTTCTTTCCAAGGATTCCTTTGACCACCAAACCAAGCCCTCAGGAGAAACTCTTTCTATCTTTTTCTCCCATCTCCACGGGAATAACTGGGATTCTTCGTCTCCCCAGTGGAAGCAATACATGGAAAGTTTGAATGCTTAAGGTATCATCCGTTTTCTGCTTTTCCTTTCTAGAGATCCTTCTTCCACAGGTCTCTAAGAAACAAGATAGCTAAAATATATTCACCTCAAACTGCGGTCCTGTGAGTGACTAGGATCGAGAGGTCCTGTTTTGCTGTTAATCACCTTCACTTTTTTTATTTTTCCATTTTAATATTTTCGGTTAATTTGTAGTTTCGCCTTGTTAAACGGCATTCCTGTGTTCTTTTTTCTTTGTCCCAACACCGATTAGTTTCTCTCGAGTACGTGACCGGACACTGTTATGTCGTCATTTTCTGTAGTTTGGAAGGTGCCCTTGAGTTTCCGCGAGGTGGGGACCTCTGACAAAAATATTGAACTTTGTATTATTTAAGAATGTTCTTGATGTTTTTATCAGTGTACTTAGTGGCCTTTTAAGTCCTTCATCATTCAGTAGCTACCTCAAACCATAGTTCTGTCTCATGTTCGCTACCTTTTGCTCTTCTTACCATTATTGTTGTTTGACAGAAGTCTCTCAATTCCTTCGTTTTGTACCACCACCCCATCCCGATTTGTGAAATACTAGATGGAAGTCAGTATTCGTAAATTGCCCTGTGTAGATTTGCAGACTTTTCTCAAACAATTTTCTAAGTGACACGGCTGTATTCGTTTCAAAAGACAGAGTCGATATGTTTTAGATTGTTAATGGACTTGTTTTAAAGATGTCTTCAATTGAAACACTAAAACGAGAAATGATAGTGGGCAAACAGTAAATCCTCGAATAAGCCCCTACCGTGCTGATTTATGTTTGATGTATTTGGATGGAGGCTTATTCGAAGGGCGGCTTACACGAAGGGGTTTATAAAGTTATCTGAAGCATGCCACTTAAAATGTTCAAAATTTCTTCTTTTCGTAATAAAAAGTCTATAACGTCTACGATTGATTTGGTAAATAAAGTTCAGTCTACCGATTATAAAATAGCCAGAGGAGTACCAGTGCGTTTCGATGTGAATTACAAAGTGGAATTTACAGCTTCAATACGAGGAAACGTGGTGTGCAAGGTAGGAGAAGAATTGTGCAATAAGGACAATCGGGAAAAGGCCATGCACTATGAGCGTACTGCAATTGGCGTTTTTCAGTCACCATGCCATGAAGAAAGCGAGTAATTAGGTGGTCATATTCCGGTTGAAATTTCTCAACTGATAAACTATTTTCTCGATGCTACAAATGCAAACAGCATGACTGCTGTCGTTACTGGGAAAAGAAAACGAGAAAATTGGTTTAGTACTTCCAGTGAAGTATATTGCATACACACGTGACAGAGAACGAAAAGTGGGCCCAGATATTGGTGACAAAACTGCTAGAAAAATAAAATCGTCTCAAACTCGCTGTACATAATGAAAGCACGGTTAAAAAACCGTATATTTTAGTCAACAATTCCTTCATGAGCATTTATCATTGCCAAATAAATGACGTTTTTGTAGTAACTCGATGTTAGCAGTGGGGGCTTGTCCGAGAGGGGCTTATTAACAACTTGTAGTTCTAGGGTGGGGGCTAATTCGAGGGAGGGGCCATTTCGAGGATTTTCTCACTAGTTGTAGTTTTATCAAGATGTTACCAAATATTGGTTGTACTACTAGACGCCATGGTAACTGGGTTTTCCACTTGGATTTCATTAATAATTCTGGTTTTATGAAGATATCCAAAATTTTATAATGATCATTAATCCGGATTGCTATTTGGATCAACTTTAAAGTGTAAAGGATTCTTCATTTGACCGATACATATCTGGTAAAATTTTTGTGAGAATCCAATCGTAACCTTTCGCGTAAGTTGCTAACTAACAAAAAGGCACACAAAAGGTAACGAAAACCATACCTCCTTGGCAGTGTAACTGCATAAATTTTGCATTATTGAAACAATTAATTACGGACCAGCTGTATTCCGTTTCAGTTTCATCTGTTAACAACTGCTTCATGTTTTATCCTAAAGCCCCAGTATTTACTTGTCGTTCTAGACTCCTAATTCCATAAAGGTTGTGGTATTCAATACTCTTAATTATTATTTAATTAACCTTACGTCGATATAAGTTAGAATTGGTTAAATTTACCAGCCTGTGCCATAAACAGATGCTCGATATTAAAGGACGCGATTTAGTATAAAACTCCAACTACTTTATGGTCTTAGTGACTTAGTAATCCGCTTTTCCCATCTTGGTCTTTGCACCTAACTAGGGTTGGATTGCAAGTATGCCCATTAAAGCTTTCGTCTCATCTCGATAAAATATTTATAATTGCATAGATGACGTTTTTTCACTGTCTTTACGAAAACTTTTATCTCGGTGTGCACCACGAGTTACTTCAAGTCTTACATCCGACAGAAATTTAAAACTGTCTTCAAGGCGAGATACGATAGCCTGAAAGTTTTCCACCACGTTGAGTGGTACAGTCCTGTGACTGTCGACATATGGAAGGGTTGACAATTTGAATGAACAAACATTCTACAACCATATTCATAAGATGTCCGTAGGTGCTCTTTGAATCATCATTAGCAAACACCGCTTGATTCAGAGCGGAGAGATTTACTTGCAAAGGTCATTGCCAGCGTCGATGACAGAAAATCACCAGGGATGCTGCTTCTGACCCCTCCTTGCCCTCACGATATATTTGTTGTGACTTCGTGGTCTCACATTTCGTGCTAACTCTTTTAAAGTCGAAATCAGAGGACAATGTAGTACTGCCTCTCACACAGGAGGCTGTGGGAAGGAAGTATATTATGTCATAGAATGTTCAATTTTGCTGTCGAAGGGTTAGAAATCGAGGAATGTCATTTTAATACTTTCCTTTGGAATTTCTGATCATACTCTAGAAATCACCTGCGACAAAATTCCTCTGTTTCCTCGTCTTGTTATCTTATTATTTATGGCATCTGGCTTGGTCACTAGTAAGCATTTAAACACTTTCTATTACGACAAGATGTGTTGTACTCTGCTTAGCATTCATCTTATTACCAGGAATCATATAGTCAATACTAGCTTTTTTGATACTGAATGATGGATTTCATCACGAGATCTTCAATGGTAAAAGATTTGCTAACAGATCACAAAATGAGTGGATAAGTAGCCCTTAGAATTTCTTAGATTTAATATTCATTTATTTAGTCGTTTATTCATTCCTTATCTACCCGTTTTTCTAATCGGATAGAAATATTCCTTTGAAAATTTTTCGTCTGACACTGTACAGACTATGAATCGTCAGAAAGGAAGTATATGTATATGACAACCTGTTTATACGAAACATATACCAAAACTAGCCAATCTTAGACAAGAGAGGAAACAAAGAAAGAGAAAATGAAAAAACAAAACATTGGAAGAGTCCAAGTGAAAAAACGCACTCTTTCTGCCTACAGAGTACTGGTTTTGTTGTTTTAATGTAGACAGACTCCAATACGCAAATTTACAAGGCGATTTTCAAGTTTTGTACCACAAAATGTTTGTTCAAAATATATACCTCTTCATGGGAATAGGGATCGGCGTTCCCACACCTCTCCCCCTTGTAAGACGGTAGCCATTGTACTAAGTCAGACCTAATTTCTTCTGAATGTCGTACACTATCTGCGCTTTCCCGCGTGTTAGTCTTGGCACTCCCCCTTGTACCTCTGTATTGATGGTTGAACTCTGCAAAAGGAACACTCATGACTACTCTAAGCGTCCGTATATATATATGCCATCGAATTATTTTTCTATTCCCTATACCAGGGTACACACAACCATGGAGGAAAATTAATTGTCTTGCAATGAAAACTTTAGTATTATTTACTCTTTCGTAAGAATGATTTCCGTATCTTCGTTCATTTATAATACACTTTGCATGCAAACGTCTTCAAACGTCTTGCAGACATTAATGCCCTTGTCTGAATTGCTAACCAAATCCTCGTAATATTTAACATCGTCTTGCGATCTTCCTAGCTTTGAAGTTGATAATTACTGATTCTTCACTTATCTATGTATCCATGTACAAATCTTATCTACAAAACTGATCTTGCTTATCTAAATATTTATTCCATCGATTTATTACTTAGCTCCTTACAAGCGACCGAATAGAAGTCATATAATGAATTGAAAAGGATTCTGTTGTAAATTATGGGATACCTGAGGATAAACTTGTCACGAAAATTTCGGGAGAATTATACCTTCCCTTTTGCATAGCACAGGTTCTGTTTCATAACGTCCACAAAGCATTGTACCTCCTTGGTTACACGGTGTAAGTTACAGTAGTTGATAATCCCCATATGATCAATCATCGGCTTTTTATGAAAAGCAGCTTAACGTAGACAGGAAAACACCGTAACTGGATTATCAAACACGGTTTCACATCTATAGTTTGTACTAATTAAGCTTTGTAGTTAGTTAGCCTATAGTTAGGAACATTTACGTTTAGTGGACGAGTTTGGCTATGGGATAATTATGAAGTATAGTGTTGCTTACTTTGAACACCAATATGCAACAAATACAGGAAACACTTTATTGTATATTGGAAAGTTTGTACTTTAAAAAACATTCACAGAAAAGAAGATGCCATGTGTCACTTTTTTTTGTTTTAACTAGTAATTCGATCAGTGCTTTCCAAATCAAAGTCAGCGACAAAAGGCAAATTGCTATCGTGTAATAGAACAGACATTTCTTTTAGAAGCTAGATAAATTTGTGCACAGGATTATTTCAGTTTAAACCCTTTTCTAAAGTGGATGAACTATGAAACAGACACTTCCCGTACAACAAATGAATTTTCCCAACGCTATCATTCATAAAAAGGATAAGAAACTATACAAAATCTACAGATAAACTTTTTTTTCGAACTTAATACTTTTTGAGTCTTTCCTCTTGCCTTCCAGAATATTTTCCGTTATATGCTAACACAGTCTGTGAGCCCATTTGTATTTGGCTGGGGGTTTCCAGTCCGTAGCTAATTGTTGTGATTGAGACATAAGGTAGAAAACGCAGTCTTCTTAAAAACTCGAAAATGATGATCACGATGAACAACATTTCAGAATTACAAAAAGGACAAGTCCGTGGCTCATGATTTTATAAGAACAAATATAATTCGCAGATTAATCCATTAAGATATTACATGGATTTTTTACCCTTCCATCATAATTGTATTAGGTACAAAGACTAATCCATTAAGATATTACATGGATTTTTGACCCTTCCATCATAATTGTATTAGGTACAAAGACTAATCCATTAAGATATTACATGGAATTTTGTAAGTTTATAAACTTCTTCTGATACTCTAATATCTGATACTAAATTTTCTGTTCACTAGGATAGAGGTCTGCTTCTGTGGTTGAATATGGCTGATATAGATTTCTCCTTTTACAGGAATTTTTCCTTTTATTTTGTGAGAACTTCATATAAAGTATACTCTTCCTTGAATGAGACACAAGCATTTTTGCGAATGATGTCCGCTTTGTAGAGATTGCACCGTGTAAACATGACCTTTTAATATGGATTTAATATAATTGTTGCATCAGTTTAAAAATCATAAATTTGCATGACCAATAGGATACTTGTCACTTTTTATCTTTCTGCTGAAGGAATTGAACTACAGGTTTGAGCTACCCTACATAAATGATATACAAATGTACAATCAAACATATTCATTTTTACATTTTACTCTGTCCGTAAACTGCAACGGGAATACTGTCGCTAGAAGTATTATTGAAGTTTTATTTTCATTGCTAGAAACAAACGGCGTATTTGTTTAAGACCTTTGAACATAGTCTAACGGAATGTCTAAGAATCCTTCAACCTTACCTCTTAAGCTGTTTAGCTTGGCAAAGAAGAAGCTATGAGACTGCAGCCCGAATCCTACATAGTTTATCACAACAGCTTAATCTCCATTCTGCAGATCAAAACGACCTTGTTTAGATCTATCTTGAACTTGTACCACTATTAATTACCTTGTAAGTATAACGAAAAGCTACTTGTTTACACCACTACTCAACACTACCAAACAGACTGGGAATATTGCAAGTAAACAAATGGGGGGTTGAATATTTCAGAATCTTTGGACCATTCTTGTGAACTGCTCAGCTCTTCAGAGAAGAGTTCAGTGTGCTGTCTAAAGACTGCGTCAAAGCCAAGGTAGCTCTCGCTGAAGCATTACTTGGCGTTCGACCTGCCCAGTTCAGATATACATTCCTCTGTTGTCCAATTGTGACTGCTCTTTGTAACCAAGTTTTATATTAATGTTTTGTTATTTGGTTCTTTCGATTAAAATACGCAGATTTTGTTTCAGTGTCCCGGATAATTAAGTTGTATTCAAAATGGCCAGTCATGTGAATCAAAATGACTATATTCGTATGAAATTACGCGTACTGCAAGTCAGGGCACCAGGCCTTGGAAAAAAAGATAAATTCAGGGTAAACCAAAGTACGATTATTTGTTTTGACTTTATGTTTTATCTGTTTAGATACACTGAACGTACCTGTACATTGTTCGCAAATCCATTCCAACACAGCGTGAGTCTGTGCTCTGTATTTTATTGAAGAAAATTAAGATGTAAAAGATTGAAAAATTGAAGATGTAAAAAGATGTAAATACCAAAATTCATCGTTAAAAGCGAAAATTCTTGAAAACGTTCTGGGTGCTTTATTGTATCTTGACGACGGTTAGTCAGCGGAGTGTTACTACAACAAAACAAAAGTTCATTTAGCCTGTCATGGATGGCCTTGTGAAAACTTAATCCAAATTTTCTAATTGAATTGATCTTGGAGACTGTTTTGGTTGGCTACTAAATTAGCTATGCTTTCTGAATCACAGCAAGATCAAATTTTAGAACTTCATATTAGTTTAGGAGACAATCTCTCCCCAATCAAGCTCCCCCAGTTAGTACGTTGAATTATATACGCCCCAGTTATCCTTGCATTTATTTACACAAAGATTGTGGTCTTCTATCTGACTGTACTAACCACATCAAATTTCGATTTATTTTATTGCCATAAATAATTCTATCTTAAGGTTTCCAACTGCACCGTTAGATGTTAAACACCTCAACCATTTAATAACATTTAGTGCGATTCCCCCTGTCAGTGTTAGTAAATGGTCACTCCTCTCAGCCAAAATGAAATGTTTGTGAATTGATTGAGTCGAACTTCTGCAAACACATTGCCTGCTTTGTTTATCGCGTTTCATATCTTATCCGACGGTAATTTGCTTACACTGACATCTTTTATTGGATCGAAGAATTCCATTTTGTATCTTTGTACTTTGTGTAGGATGACAAGAAGGATAAGGAAACTGTTATAAGTGAGCTGGAGGTCAAGGTAAGATTGAATAATTTGTGTATCATGTAAACTTTATAATCAATTATTCTCCATCTGCCTTACAATGAACTGTGTCGGAATAAACTAGAATAATAAATACAAACGATTGACTGAATTAGTTGTCTGTATTTTTGGGTCAGTTACCATGTATAAAGTGTGACTGTTTTGACTGTTATGACCGCGTTTAGTCTTTGTCTTCAGCTTAGCGTCGCTGTACATCATATCCATATTCTGTCGTTCTTGTGTTGAGTTGGGTTTATCTTTAATGAGGCTCATCTCTTGATGGATCGATATAAGGATTGATGAGCGTCCATCGGTGATCAAGACGACTGGACAGAATAACAGTTGTATGAGGCCATATCAAAATCAAATTCCTATGGTCTTATTTTATGTTTCCACATAGCATTAAATTTAATATTTAATACAAAGTACGTCATGCTTGTAAGTCAATGTAGTGTAAGCAGAAACTGAATTGGCCGGCAAGGAGTAAGTTTGTATTGATTTTCTTAAGAAAATAAGACCCTAAGACATTAGAACACATTTATCTCCTTATTTAACTAACCTCAACGCCAAGGAAGGAGTATAATTCGTGGCGATGCCAACTGAAAGTAAGACCAAGGAGAAATCACTATTAGAATACATATATGTCGAAGGAATACTTAATCTTTGGATTTTACGTTGCTAAAGCCTTAAATTTGGGAGACATAGCCAGTTGTTGAAAACTTTCCTGTGCTTAAAGGGAGGAAGGTATGTCTTGATACCGATGAATTGCCAATGTGTATTAATAACAGTTCTAAGTAATATTGGAAAAACCTCTCTCTTTTTTCTTTGTTAATACAAATTTTGCCCTATATGCCCAGACTCATCAATAGATGTATGTTTGTTATACATAAACATATTTGCAAATATAGATACATTGCCCCATTAATTATGAAAGCATCGGATTCTTCATCATACCATGTTACACAGCATGATATCATGTCTGTCCCCTCTATATTTCACCTTGCACTTACGCGGTTTACTGTATGCGCTCTCATCATTTCCGTATGTTATCCTAAACATGCCATTCGTCTTAATCAAGAGTTGAAGTCAGGAATCTCTTCTAATGAAATTGTATAACTGTAGTCTTTTTTTCTGACAAGTCGACACCGGCTCAATAATAGGTGGGTTTTGGTGAACGTAGTGTGTTTATGGCCTTAATACCAACAATGGGAAGAATTGAATTTCTTCGTCCTATTACAATTGGATAGCATCACCCGTCATCATTATTATCATCATTAACATCGTCATCGACACCACCATCGTCAGCACCATCATTATTATCATCATCATGAACATTGTTATCAACACCACCATCGACGTTATAATCACCATCATCATCACCATCATTATTATCATCATCATGAACATTGTTATCAACACCACCACCACCATTATTATCATCATCATCAATCATCATCATTAACGTCATGATCAACACTACCATCGTCACGACCACCATTGTCATCATCATGACCATCATCAATCATCATCATTAACATCATCATCATCATATTATTATTATCATCATCATCATCATCATCATCATTAGCATCGTCATCAACACGATCATCGTCATCATCATCATCATTTTCAATCATTAACGTCATCGTCATTATTATTATTATTATTTATTATTATCATCAACAACATCATCATTAACATCGTCATCAACACCATCATCGTCATCATCATTAAAATCATCAATCATCATCACTCATCATCATCATTATCATCATCATTACTATCATTATCATGTTTTTAAAGGATCTTGTTACTTAGTTCTAATCGCAATTTTTTGTATTTATCTCGCTTGTTTGTGCATTTGATTCATATTTATAACTCTACTACGTTTCAAAGACGTACTTTTCTTAACTTTTGGATTTGACACTTTGAGAACACATTTTCAGAGGCGGCAACATCAAAATCCATGTTTACCAACCAAGTATTATTTGTTTCCTTAACATATCTTTGTTATGCTTTCAATCCCTTTTAAAACTCAGTAGCTCTACCCGGCTGTGGATTTGGGGACATCAGTGCTTTCCAGTGCTGTATGGTTTATACACAGGTCACTCAGATAAGACCAATTATCCACAATTTATCCATACTTTATCATTACAGCTTAGCGAACAAGCTTTGATCTACACTCAAGAAAAAGAAAGGTTGGAGGCCAAACTTCGGGGTGTACTGGATACAATGGAGAAGAAAGACCTTTCGGTAATGATTGACACCCATGTTCATGAGTTGGATGAACTAAAGCACAAGTTAAGCCATTTTATGAAGTTATCCGAAGACTGGGAAGATTGGCGAAAAGCAGCTAATTCCGAAATAGATCAGCTACGTGAAGAACTGCAAGGTAGAAAGGAATTAGAGAGGGAGAAAACAGCACTAGAAGAAAAGTTGATGTCTGTCGAGGAGGAGCTGGAAAACGAAAAGGAGCAAAGAGTGGAAAGGTGAGTTGTTTAACATAGAACATCTTTCTAATTGTTATTATAACGATGTCCACAATCATTTTGTATAAGGTATCATCCATCGACCTTGAAGTAGAGAACAGAACGAAAGGTATTATATCGGGTAATTCCTACCATTTTAAAGCTAAGGCTCACGTTTACTGCAATATTCGTCTATTTCAGTCCCTTGTGAGGTACGGTATGTCACGGCTCAGCCATACAACATAATTTGTGCTATTATTTTAACCAATTCAAACGAGGAGAAAGTAGCATATTTAAGCTTGATCAAACTAGCATGACATGTTTTGATTATTCTCAGCTGTTGATGCTTTTATGTCTGTAAAATAGCGGGAATTCTTAAACATTGAGTTTTGCATTTTATCAACCTCCGCTCATAAGCTGATAAATCCTATACTAAACGGGTTTAAAGTGATGTGGTATAACTTGCTGTTATTTAAGGCGATATTTAAAGAGCATTATGACCCCTGGCTGTTCAGTAAGTGATTGTTTGTGAGCTAAGCATACTTCTGAGTCAAAATTCACCAGATAAATTGTTTTAATGTTAATTTCAATGAACTAACCGCGCATGAATAAAATCGGTTAATTTTAGATGGCTGTGGCCTTCTAAGGTGAGTGATATTTTGATATGTTCAATAGGAAACGCAAACACCAGTTTCTTTTTTCTGCTTTACAGCTGTCGATAAATATGGTACATACCCCTACTTGTCAGTGAAATATGTAGAGATTAAATTTTATCAACACAGATCCAAAACTGTCGCAATTCAAGATGGGCTGGTGATTTTTTAGCATTTAATAATATTGAGTACAAATATCTAGAAACTATCGTCTCACCAGGAAGATACAGAACACAAGCTTCATTTGCTTCAATTTTTTACCAGTAGATTTTTATCAACATCAGCCGCTGTCTAAGCAGCAGTAGTCATGGAACGTATATATTGCAAACTTGCACTCTTAACACCACGCGCCTGATTTTTCGTGGATCAAAATTTTCTGGCTGACTGATTAATCCAAATCTCTACAAGCAAGGATTCCTCTTACCCGATTGAAATATTTCGGTCAAAACAAGACAAGAAAACTCGGGTGATATTGATTAGTCTGACTGTCAATTAGTAGCTGCAGTAAAAATACTCATGATTTTGTGCTCGAAAACAAGAAAGATATAATAAGTAGGCTCCGATCTGGTGTCCCATCGCTTGTTCCAACCTGACTGTTATTAAAATTCCACGTGAGTGATTTCCTCTTTTCGGATGAAAAATGTTCTAAATTTTAGACTTGTTTTTTATTTACAGTTTAGGAAAAAAGAAAATAGAAAAGTGTTTTATTTCTTTTTTCTCAATTTAGCCATGCATTTATTGCTATAAGACTTGATTTTCTAAAGTATGATTTTCTCAATACAGTATACACGACGTGGATTTTCAGGGAAAATGGGCAAAATCGATACGCAAAACTGCCTAGTCGTCATAGCATGAGAATTACTCAAGGCGCCAATGGCATCGAGAAAAATATGGGCAATGTACCTCAGTTAACGAACTCATCAAGCAGTGTCCTATCAGTAACGATCGGATGCTTAGAAATTAGCAATAAATGTGGAATTAGAAGCACTACGAGAGCGCAAACCTCTCTATACATACGAAATTAATGATTACACTTGGAAGTTGCCATCCTTTTAAGGAGTTTGTATGCACTTTGTAGCTGATACAAAAGTCACTGCCGTTTTTTATCAAAGTTCTTAATGCATTTCATATAAGCGCAATAAGACCGACGTCCATGCTTTAATATTAAAACAGTAGGCTGCATTAATCGGGTACATTTGCATGATCACAGTCTTAATTCAAATAGAATTTTCAGTAAATATATATGTCAAATTCGTTGTCCATCCCATGTTTTGTCAATATGCTAGAAAATATAAGATCGGAGGGCCCTTGTCGTAAGTACAACAATGTATTTTTTATTGCTTGGTCGTCATAAGCGTTCATCTGTTGCTTTTGTTGTGGTCATCACTCGTGTGTATCTTCTGTTGCATTATTTTCTTGGTCATTACTTAGTGTTTTTACGTTACTTTTGTCGTGGTCATCACTGGTGTGTATCTTCTGTTGCATTATTTTCTTGGTCATTACTTAGTGTTTTACGTTACTTTTGTCGTGGTCATCACTCGCGTGTATCTTCTGTTGCATTATTTTCTTGGTCATTACTTAGTATTTTTACGTTGCCTTTGTCGTGGTCATCACTCGTGTGTATCTAATGTTGCATTATTTTCTTGGTCATTACTTAGTGTTTTACGTTGATTTTGTC
>JANTCA010010047.1:8963-20806 GCA_024741275.1 Chironex yamaguchii | reverse complement strand
CATTTGTTGCTTCAAATGTGCATGTGGCTTCCCCTAATTTTCTTCAAAAACCTGGAAAGCTCTTAGTAACAAGGACTATCTGTACATCTGTGCTTTGATACAGATTCCTGTACATAATGATATACAGTGGAATCTCGTCTCTGCCGTGCACATGTTCGATGCCTCATACACAAGTATCTCATTGGAACTCTCCCAAATTTACTGCATCGTCTTGATGCGCAAGACATCAAACATAAAAGCACCTCGATCAGAATGAAAAGACAAACAGTTGCATTTCAAAACTTACCTTGAGATGGGTAAAAATTACGGCTGTGAGGCAAAATTTCAACATCGCTTTGTTAAAAAATTTTCACCCGAGGATCTTATCGGTCAAGAACTAGGTCTTACTGTAGCATGTCGACAGCCGAGGAGGCGTTGGAATAAACAATTAAGAAACCATGAAAACACTTATCTTTTAAATACGATATCTGTAAACTGATGCTTCATTTCTTTGATGTCACAGATCATTTATCGCAATAGGGCTATTGCATCACTACCCGTGAAGTCCGCAGTGGAAAAAGAAGTTATGTAGACTTATGTTTCACTTATCTTTTCTTCAAAACTCAGAGTGTAACAGTACTCAAGGAATTTATAAGCGTCTGTCGACGCAGCAATATCATGTCATGAAACGAATAAAGAGAGAGATTACGGACACATTCTCAAGGTAATAGGAAACACCTTTCTGCTAGAACGTTTCTTGTCTGGGCCAAGCCATAGCTATGGCGTAGTCCCATAGGGGAAGAATACTTCTCAGTACGTCAATAAATCGAACAGGACACTAAAAGCTTTAATTTGCTAGGAAAATGCCCCTTTAAAATGAAAAAGATACATTTTAGTTAGAATAGTGTGCAAGTGACTGAAATTATTAAAGACAGAAAGTTCTATGCCCCAAAATTGCAAAAAAATACAACAATAACGTACAACATATACGTATTATCAAACCCATACCTAAACATATACAGGAATGCCTAGTGCGTCACATATATATTTTATCTTTCATAGCTTGTGTATGCTTCTAAGACTTTTAAAGTTTAATGTGTTTTCGTATGCTTCGTTGTATGTCTAAGGACCATAGTCGAGCATAAATTATTAGAATTTGTGAGCTGGGCTAATATTCGAATTGCATTTGTTGTGAGCCAATATACTCTAATGTTGCTATCCTTGCATAAATCGCTTTTTATGTTCTTCTGCTGGTATTTCAAAGCAGGGTATACCAGACAGAGGGGTAAAATGCTGACTCCGTAAAGATAGGGAAGAATTCAAATACCAATAGCAGAAGACGTGAGAGTCTTAGCAACATAAAACACCAGACGTCAAATGCTTATGTCCGTCGGAAATTCTACATGTTAAGCACACTCTGACATTAGCTGCCATACTACAGCATAATTCATCAGTGGGAAATTAGTTTCTCTATTTTGTAAGGCAGAGTAGTGAATCGCTTTTAAAACCCGATTCCTATTCAACATTGTTTCTTCAAGACGTGTCAGACTTTCGGTGAGACCAATGCTGATGTTTGAAGTTATTACTCCAAGTCAATCACTTTTAAAAAATAAATTGATCCGTTGGTAAGGGTTCAGCAATCTGTGTACAATAGCCATGAACTTGGCTTATTAACTGCGGAAAGACAACATATTACACTGCCATACGATGGATCGCATTATAATTAAATATGAGAAATCAATTTTATGAACAGAAAGTACTGCATGTATTATTTTATTGAATTATCAGTCGATTCCGAAATAATACACGAAAAGCATCAAGGTTTAAGTCTGGTTTTACAGTGGGTAAGCAGTTGCTTATAGCATCTCATTATTCAACAAAACGGGAGGATCTGCATGTTGCATAAACAATCAGCCCATATGAAGAATAATCAACAAGTAAACTTCCCAAAATTAATTGAAAAGTAAAGTGAGAGGGGAATATAAAAGTAACAATGTTGTGAAGCTGTGAATCCATTTTGCGCAAGATAACATAATACGATAATACAAGGAGCTCTTTCTGGAAAGGTTATGCATTGACAGTAAAAATAAAGTCGAGAAATCTGAGCTGTATCTTAATGTGAGAATTTCATGTTTGAAGTTGACTTGGAAGTGAGTATTCGAATAACGAGCAGTGGGTATTTTTACTGTGTAAAAGACTGTGGGTCAGATATTTTGGGTAGCAAAAGTTTGGCAAAGTAACAAACTGCTATCAAGCCTGTTCAGACTAAACGTAATGGTAATGTTATACATTTCCTATCTTGTTGTAAAAGAGCACAATCCACCTATGAAGTTTCAATGTCTAAGGTTATACGCATGTTATAAGTTATACGTTAGACTTATGCCAAAGAACAATCCGTTTTCCTCTCACTACGTGTGTTATTGAATAATTGAAACCAGAAAATTTTTGCCAATATTAAAATTTTTGGAGCTGCACAAGCTGAATTCTGCAATCCATGATAAAGGTACAACATAATTACTGTTGCCAAGAGTAGTATCTCTGAGCTGCTTAAAGTAGAATTCAGGAAGGATGAGGACCGGGTAGTACATTAGTGATAATACTTATAAGTAAGACGTGGAACAGTATCATCCAAGTGAAACTTTGCAGGTGCTGGCTAAAGATGTGGTACTAGGTTGTAGTGCTGGTTAAGGATGAGGTAATAGGTTGTAGTCACCACAGGGTCGTCTTGTATTTATCTTTTAAAATTTACAACGTCAAAATACCAAAGACAGGACATCCTACAGTAAGAAAAGAGTAGCGAGAGGGGCCAAGCATCCCTTTGAAGGTAGTCATCATTTTCCATGATTTTTCTTTTTGGTTTTTCGCTTCTGCTTCAGCTTTCAAGGATCGATAAAATTCTAATTTTACCCGAATAAAGATTTTGACGGGACACATTTTAAATTAGTAAAGTTTTAACAGTGCCAAAGTTAAATTTATAAGTAATACCGTACATTATGGTTTGTGAATATTCCTGTATCAATGGCATTTAACTACACCTGATTAACAGTCAGTTTTTGGATTAGACATTCTGCTCTCGACTTCGCTTGACATCATGCCATGTTAGTTCAGTCGCATAAAGACAGTGTTAATACTTCTCAAAGTTAAAGTAGACTTTGAAAAAGGCAGAATACATTCTAGTCTGATCTATTTATCATGTTGGCAGTTGCATTTTTTATTCTGTAGTCATTACCACGTCAACAAAATATCACAAACCACGTGTTACTAAGAAATCAAGACTTATTAATTTTATGAATTACTTTAAAGAAAGAAATCATTGTCCAAGTCATTGAGGGTTCGGAGACTAACCTATATCTCAAGTAGCTTGACTTGGCCTAAGTATTGCATAATGAGCCTAAATTATTTATGTAAGAAAAAGCGTCGTAGTGTACTGTATGATTTAAATGTCGTGCAGAGCATCCTACATAAATGGACTTGAGATCCGTGTGAACTTGTTTATTGACCTATATAGCTTCATTTTCATAAAGTGCCTCTACTATTCCTTTTCTCAATGTCTCTTCCAATGTTTTCTTCCGAATAAGGCCAGAGAAATTAAATTAAATTTTTCAATAAAACTCGAATTTGTTACACACCTTGTTTAAATTGACGTTCCATAAGAAATCCGGAAACGGAATAAATTATCAAAACACCTATTTGAAGTTATCTGATTATTCTAGTCATGTTTGTAACATTTGAGATTGTGATTCTTGCAAATGTCTTTAAATGTATATCTCCAACTAGGATCGACGTCAATTCTCTCAAATACCTGTCTGTAGTGTGGTAAAGAGCTGTGGCTTAGGGTTTCCGAATCTTAGTCACTAAAAGAGGAGAGTTTGTGACACATTTTTTATATTTTCATGATCCTAAGACGAGTCTTGTCTCAAGAGGCAAATTTATTGAGAAATGGGATCTGCCAGACCCGCTTTTACTTTCTGTCCCTGTTTTTGTACGCTAGCTAGAGGTATTCATACCGTTCCTAACCAAAATGTCCACTGCCGGGGTAAATTCGCAATTCTACATGTCCGTTCACCCTATTTGGGAAAAACCTTTTCCTTTTTTTGCGACAAAACGTTCTTGATACTAGTCTGTATCAAGGATTCTCAAGTAAAGTACTCAAACTGCAGACTACAAAAAACAAATCCTCGAATATTGTTTCAAGATCGCCAATCATCTTAACAAGTGTCCAGTTACACTGTTCCTACTGAACATACCGAACCTCGGAGGAAAATGATTCCCGATGAATTGTCATCTTGTTTTCCCTTAAGCCATTTCAAGCCAAGATCGAGATGTAAAGAAAGATGTAAATTACTATGACCTAAGTTATAGTTGTAGTGCATTCAAATCAGTTTTTATCAGCTCATGTACCATAAATGAAAGTAAATTTTGTAGGTTGGTGGTCTGCAGGCCACTACGGATCCACATAATTCCAATATATGACATGATTTAATAAAAGTTGTGTTTTTGAATTCTGTTATATGTAATTATAGTTTCATGCGGTGCGGTTCTCATTAGAATCTCATTTAAAGTCAAAGGTGGTTTCTTGATATCTTGCAAAGTTTTACGCAGGTTAGATTAGCTATTCTTTCGTTTGTGTCAAGATTGCAAAGAAAAGCATGCTACATGACATATTTGGGCCAATTTACAAAGAAACTTGTATTTTTTCTTCTTTAGCTAGGGTTGAATCCACGATTTTTTAAATGATCATTTCAATACTACAGCAGCCTCTCCACGCCCTATTAAAGCGAAGGTATAGTGCTGTACTGTGTAATAAGTGTCAAAGTAGTTTTTAGAGATATTTCTTATCCAAAAAGAGAGGTCAAAGTGAAACCCAAGCACGACTATTTCTTTAAAAGACATATTGGCTGCAGTCGTTATAAAAGAAGAAAAATCATGCTAATGCAGTGATTACTCAAATTCTCTAGAGGAATCTGGAGTTACAACGTGCAAGACAGATTATGTATCCTAAGATATAACCACAGATATAGCAGCAGAAGCATTGAATACAAGGTTGACTTGTTTATTAATCCATAAAATTATTTTAAGAATTTCAAATTTTGGTCGTTTCCAAGTGTATAACTCCCAGATGAAAAGTCACGTTAAGGTCCATATGGAATCGTTGTCTGGTGAGTTTGTCGAGCATTTAGCTTGGTCGCCTTTAAGCAATGTGAGTTTGAGCACCTGATTACCAATGCGAGATTTAAAACGTAATTGTGTACAACTCATTAAATGTTCTACTTATCACCTTTATTGAACTTACGTCCTTTAAGATTTGTATCTAAGAAGAACATCACAAATATCAAAAATCATCATTTCCCAGATTTTTGGATACTGCGTTATACATTGTTAAGGCTTTTGTTTTTCGGGATGAAGACTAACGTTAACACACAGAATAAAGAACTAAGTGCAGCAGTTATTCAAAGTATATTTGATAACAGCCTTGCACATTGAAATTCAAGCAGCAAATTTAAGGAGATAACAAACCTTTAGCCCACCTCCTGCAAGAATAAAACTTCTCTATTATTGTCTTTCGCTTCTAAATAGTTTTTGTTATAACTAAAAGAGTATCATGCATCATAAATGACAAAATGGAAGTCACTATTAGAATGGCTGCATTACCCAAAGTGATAAGAAGAGTATTGGCAAATGGAGTATAGAACTATCGACTTACCACTTCTTATTTGCTTCGAAACTATTACCTTACTGTTGTTTGAAGAAACATACCACCACCACCCCACACCCCCCAATTGTTTCTCAAACGAGGTTACGTTGCTATGAGCGTTGTTCTGTTTGGTACGGATGGCTGCGAAAAGACTCTAGTTAACAAATGGTTGCATTTTTTATATGTAAGTGCTTAATTGCTATTTTTAGGGAATTGTACCTCTAAAGGACCAACGTTTATTAGATATGTATGATAAATCAGTTGTACACGAATATCTTGATTATTACTTATTAACTATTGTTTTTTGCGTTTTCTAACCCTTAAAGGAAGCACAGCTACTGGCGATGTAATGTATCACATAGGCTCTACCAACAAAATTCTCTTTGGTATGTCTAAATTATCATGAAAGGTAGACAATTTACATGCAAGATGCCAAGGTTAAACAATTCATATGTCAATTTCTGTTGTCACAAGTTTGCTATTTTAAACTTACTTTGTCTAGAATCAAATGAACCATCCCATGTCAAAAGGTCAATATCTTCTCATTGACTGTAATTTTCCTTAGGGAGTTTTTTGTAAGTATCAACATGCATGTAGATAATTAAGTGCGAAATCAGTGATCTGTACTCAAATCAAAAACAGTTAAACTTTGCACTTGTGACATTAAAGTGTTTATAGCTTTAACTGTGAAAGAGTATCGATACGTAATACAAATTTGTGAAAAACGACTGTATCGAACAGAACAGAACAGAATTGTTAATACTTTTACTTGGAATTAAGGCCTACGGACCAGTAATTCCTCCTACTTCAAACGCCTCTAGTTGTCGTTTTCCTAACTTTTTTATCCTTATTGCTTATCCTATGCAAATTGTTATCTTGACTCCTTTCGTCTCTCTGGACCAAATTGGAGAACACGTCTCTCACGTTTGGAAACGTTAGAATTTGACTTCAAGGGTTACCTAAGGGCTACAGCAGGTTGTCCTTGAAACCCTTACCATGCACACTTTACATCTCTCCACAGCGTTCTTTCGGGATTCCTAATATCGCTAAGCTGATAACCTTTTCACTTTCGTACTGGCAGGCACTATATCTGTCCCAGTGCAAGAATGGTTGTTTTAAATATGTTTATTTAGGACTGGCAAAGACGGCTCCTTCCTCTCTGGCGTTCGTGGAAATCAAAGGGCTCCAGAAATGGACTCTTTCTCCTGATGCTTAAATGTGAGAGCTTATATCAAAAGAATGCCTAAGAGAGAACGACGGAGGACGCATACATGCAAAAGAATAATCAAAGTAAAGGAATAATACGTTATGGTAGCCTTGAACTAAGACAATCCAATGCAACTGTACTATGTGGACTGCCTGCTCAGTTAATCAAATAAAGCATAGTACGAAGAAAAGTTTTGCAGTCCCAGGATCTTGGCAAGTTTCACAGCCTCGATGGTTCCGGTATTTTCTAATTTGTTGCCAATTTCAAAGAATACGAATAAGCAACTAATTAGCTCTGTCAAATGTAATATTCAAAGTTAAAAATGAAACAATTGGTTACAACGAGTCTCTGCAGTGTCATATGCAAGGAATCATAACATTTGAAAATAGCTGTAATGAATACAAATGCTTAGAGTATAAAAGGAGAGTATGATCTGACAGCCTGCAAGAAATATTGACTTGATTGAATGGACCTTGAAAAAAAGATCACTTGAAAGCAATATTTCTGTAAAAACAAAAAGAACACTAGCCTGCCTCAACATGTTCATCGGCATGAAACTGAGTTGCTGTTGGCCTGAAAGAGCGCCAAGATATCGGATATAACAAAGGTTATAAATGTTTGCGAAAGAATGAATTCAAAAGCACTTCTTTACCTGAGAATTGAAGGGTATTAATAACTAAGTTTTACTGCACGTCTAGTGTATCAAATTTCGATGCAACGTTTGGATTTGTAATAGAAGATACAATTACACACCGATGTTTGGAATGTAGTGCAGTCATGGTAATTTAATTGATTCAGAATTATGAGCCTTAAAGGTCTTATCCGGGAGAATAATGCTTACGAAAGAATATCAAAAGATACAAGAAATAAAAAATGACATGGACAGCTTTTTGGAAGAATAGATACGAAATCAATAGACGAAGTGTTGCTTTCGAAGTGTTGGTATTGAGCGATAAATCGTTATAGCTCTTAGCCTCCATTTGATGCCGTTTGTTGCATTGGCCAAAAGCTATTCCCAGTCGACTTTACCTAAGTGACATACGAAGCACATTCTCGCTGTTGAGTTATTCTCCCTATTTGATCTGTGTAGCTCAGTAAGAAAGGTGTCGGATTAGTAATCGTGAGACCCGGAATCCACGCCTAGGTGGTCCTAATCATACCTTGATTTCAGTTCTTAACACGACCACCCTGTCGACTTCTACATGCAAATTCTCGCTACCTCTTGACAATGTTCTAATGACAACGAAGTGACTTGGTAAATTGCACCTTCCAATTTATTATTTCAAAGCATGAGTAAAGTTATCATGATTTATTACCCGAGTTTCGAAGCGTGATTTTGACTGCAAAGTTGAACCCTGCCCCAGTGAGCTTAACGGCCAAAAGGAAACAATAAAAAATGTTTCAGTAATTCAACCCTGCTTATTCCCTTGTACGATTGTCTGAATCTTAGGAGATATGCCTACAAGTGGCATTTGATGGAATACAAGATAGCGTTCCTCATTAGCCTCTACAAACCTTGATTAAAGAATTTTCTATTTTACAATTTGCCAACAAACCTCGTACTACGAGTTGAAGGAAAACATGCCGGACAGCATTTTAGGCTTCAGGCCAGGGCTTGCAAAGGTCTTTAATGTAATTCAGCACAAATAAAACCACCCTAAATAAATTTCAATCTGTCTTAATTTTGTTAGTAAGGGAGGGGGGCGTGGTCAAATCATGAAATGGGACAGCAAAAATTATACACCTCTTATTTCTAACTACGTTTGCACATTTGTAATTCTACCATCCCAGAACCCTTGATCTGGCTCTATCATTGCCAGTCAAAGATCATATGTTAATTAGCAGTGGGTATTGAAGGCAGGGGAAGACATAGTCAATGTAGCAAACGATTATTTTTGCGGCAACCTCCCATTATATCTAAATGAAAATTCCCAGAATTGCTTTCACGACTAGGAAGATGTTGCCATCCATTCACAAGGATTGTGTACCTATCACACAAAAAAGCTTAGCAGTATATGAACTTCTGTCTCGATGTGAAGCTCGGTACTTAGGTCGCACTTCTTAAAGATTGGGTGACAGGATCAAACAACATGCTCCAGTCACTGTACACCGAGCATCAATTTCTCCTAGAGAACAGCCATCTCGCGCTTGCAAAGGAAAAATGACTTCCAAGACGTGCGATTCTGCCATAAGCCAACATTTGCTAGAAAATTCAGAATGCGCCAAAATGTATAAAGACGAGAATTTTCGGATAATTGGCGTAGCTAGATCGTCTTTTCATCTAAGTGTATTGGAGTTTGTCTACTTTAAAACAAGAAAACCAGTACTCTGTAGGCAGGAGTTCGTTTTCTCACTTGAACTCTTCCAAAAAAGTTTTGTTTTTCCATTTACTCTTTGTTTTTTCCTTTCTTGTTTTTGATTGGCTAGTTTCGATACATGTTTCGTATGAAAAAGCTTGCCATACACATATATTTTTCTTTCTGACGATTCATACACTGTGGAGTGTCTGACTAAAAAAGCTTTTAAGTATGTTTGAGCGCAACGCTGCAAATTTTCAAGGCGATTTTCAACTTGTGGATTAGAAAAATTCGCTTTGCAGACCACGGGTTACCGACCCTTGGTTTACAGTCTATGCTTTAAGGGGATTCTCTCAAAGGCTAACTTTCTCGGTCATCATTGGTATAAAAGCTAGGCACCTTGATAGCAAATTCATACTATTCTAGGACGCCGAGGGGGTGGCGCAGACGTGGGCAAGCACTCCTCCTGCCTTTCATCTCGGGGAGCAAAGGGGGGAAAATTGTCATTTGTACGAAAATTTACCCTTTTTTGTACGTTCTTGAACCTGCCTTAAAAGGTCTCTGTTTAAGCCAGGTAACATTAACTTTTGACTTGTTGCGTTCTATTTAATTCACAACAACAAGCCATATAATACAAACTAACAAAAGCTGTTGATAAGGTGTCGAAATTTACTGCTGTCCCTGTAGCTGCTTTTGTTGGGTCTCCATTGTTCTACACCCAGTAACCAAATCCAGTCTCTCTAAATGTTTGAGTTTTTTTAGTCCTCTTTGTCTCACTCGACCTTTCCCTCCATCACAAGCCTTTTCCAATCCTCCTTTGTCACATGTCCAATAAACCTCAGTTGCATTCTTCTGATGGCCAATATCAAGCCCTTTTCTATTCCCACAATATCCTGTACGCGTCTCAACTGAGATTTTCTTTATCCAGGATATTTGCATCATTCTCCGATGACACATTTCTTGAGCTTCCAATTTCTGCTGATAACAAGAACTGAGGATCCATCTCTGGCATCCATAGAGGAGGGTTGACCATATTGCATTTCAATAATCTCATTCTTAGCATGATATTCAGCTTCTTGTCTGCTAGGATGTTTTCTTCTCGGCAAAGGCCTTGTTAGCACCCATCAAAACTAGGCTCAAGATGGAGCACTACAACCCTTGAACAATAAATACATAGTGATTCATTCAGTAGGCAATAGACATTCTCCGAAACAAGCTTCCACCAAAAAAGCTGCAAAATGGCATTCTCTAGAAATGTATCTCCACTGAAATGGAGGCCAGAGATAAAAACGAAACTAATTGTTGAGCTTCTGTAGGCCCATTCCGACTTTTCTCCTTTGGTAATGGAAGTTGGTCGAGACTACAGCCTAGAGAAATTTTTACTTTCACAATTTTCTTTTCAAGTAAAATCGACAGCAATTACAATAATTGTTTTACTCCTCACTTTTCGTTATTGCACTGAGCATTCATCACGATGATCCGTTATCAATTTTTATTGCATTCAATATAAAGCTAAAGCTTGCATGTTCACCGGACAAAAGGCCGGAAATGAAAATGAAATTGTTGGGCTTTCACTGGCCCATTCGCATGCCCGTGTTGCACTAATATTGAATAAAGATATCTTCCGTTTCCTGAGAGTATTCCCGACATATTGTCCTCATTGCCAGTAGAGCGATAGTGACGAAAACATTCTCCTTTTTTCTCCAAACTAATCAGCCGTGACTTTAATTGGTCGTTGGAACCTAAGCATTGTGATTCAACAATTCTGCTGCTCACATTTCAAATATGACATACTACTCTTCAGCGAATCTTTCAGAGGCTTCACGACGTAAGACGGGCCTCTTTCGGAGTATCATGAATGCACAGTAGCGAAAACTGAGAGCATACAGCAGCAGCGCCCGTCAACCTAAAGCGTCAAAGAGTAAACCTAGCTGTTAGTTTTCCAGTTTTCATCTCACTCACTGCACAGGAGGTTTGGCTCCTGTGACCATCAAGTTAGTTTATAATCCCACACAACTGACGCCATAAAGTTATGAAGACTATTTTTAGCTGGTAATAATACCCATCGTGCAAATGCAGCTTTTACAATTTAATGGTGTAAAACATTTCATCAATTAGATCACATTTCCAGCAGGTTCTTCGCTCGGAGCAAACTTCTTATGCGATGCAATATTCCGAATTGCTTCATTCATGGCATTATGTTTCAGATCTTACAGTTCTTTTCTAAAACACTTTTTCGGATCTCGTCAGTGTTTTTTTTTTTGAATCAGTGCCTTTTGTAAATCAGAAGACTAATACAACAAAAATAAAAGGTTACCTTCCACACATTTCGAGAGGCGCATCATGTTGCATACCAAACGAGATGCACCGCAAAGCACCACACTTTGGCGCTTCACGCAACGGAAAATACGGTTCGTCACAAAGGTCGACTTAGCAACGCTGATCTCCTTGATCTGCTACGTGCTGCCAAACTTTCTCCTTGTTCAATACATCAAGCTGCATAATATGTTTCTGATAGAGTGTAACATAGAAAGTAAAAACTGCTTTAGTAATTACTTGCGTTCTCTTAATGTTGGCTTCATTGGTTTACCGCATGTTGCTTATCTCAGCTGGACTTTCACTTGGTCATATGCCAAAATTGTTAGTTAATCAGAAAAACCACACA
>JANTCA010010036.1:7477-22390 GCA_024741275.1 Chironex yamaguchii | reverse complement strand
TGTGTAATAACAATATATAAGTGACTTGCCAATCAAAGTTTGTGTAATAACAATATATAAGTGACTTGCCAATCAAAGTTTGTGTAATAACAATATATAAGTGACTTGCCAATCAAACTTTTTGTAACAGCAATATATAATTATTTGAAACAGGAGCTCCCCCTATACGTGTATGGATGTATTGAGTCCTAGGATTATTTCTGTGGCATCCTTTGGATGGCAAACGTTAACAAAAATTTACAGTGGATGAGTGTTACGGGTTATTTCTGACTTAGTTTTAACTCCCGTAAATTACCACGAAAGTTCAGATATTAAATATCCCAAGCGCGTGGCAGTATGACCATTGGTCTTAACTTGGCTTAAGCTACAAAATTCGTAATTTACACAGAGCTCAAAGAGGGTTTACGCATTCTTCAAGTGTTCTATATTCAGAGATAGGAGCTTCTTGTTGTAACTTGGACTTAGAATCGTCACAATAAAGAAGTACAGAGTTATTCGATCATGCTCACCATTACAACATCAAAAATCGCTAAACTAACATGGCGGCTGCAACATTTTCTCCCCACTTAAAATGAACAAACAAATAAACTTGGCCTAAAATTGTTCAAATCGTTACTTTGAATTTGAATGGGTTTTTTAAAACTTTGCTTCAAACCTGAAATAAAAACGAACATAATGCACTGTAATCATTTCAATATATATGAATATTTTCGTTAGTTTATGTTACATAATCATTCAAATATTTTGGAACTTTTTTTCGCGCACAGGATAACGTCGACTTTCCTCCACCTCAGTAGTAGCAACAGTTTTGTCTTCTTTTCCATCACGAACACTATTTTCATTCGGAGCAACATTTTCCAATCCAAGATCAGAATTTTCAACTAACTCATTTCCTCCTGTGGCATCACTGGCATCCAAACTTTGACCTTCAACATTAGCAAAATCCTCTGACACAGTATCAAAATTGACTTGTCCATGATCAGCCTTTGGAATTTTTATCAACTGAGCAATATGCCTTTTAACCACTGTGCCATTGACAACAGCAAAATAGTATCTGTTTCCCAGTCTTTCCAGAACTGTTCCATGTTCCCACTTGTTGAAACCCGTAAAACTTTGCACAGGTACAGCATCATTCACATCTAAACACCTATTTCCACTGGGACCCTTTGGTTGCACATTCATCTGTTTCTTTTGCACATGTGATTTCACAGAAGGTTCAAGCAGATCATAACGAGTGTGCAGTCTCCTTCTCATGTACAGAACAGATGATTCAACACTTTTAGTTGCATGCGGTGTTGTATGATATACCAGCAAGTACCAGGCAATGGTAGCATCCAAATCACTTTTCGTTATTTGGGCTTGTTAAATAGCAGTTTTCAAAATTCGAACTACACGCTCAGTTTGGCCATTGGTTGAGGATTTGTAAATAGCAGAAGTATGGTGCAGAATACCATTAATCCTGCAAAATGTTTCGAATTCCTGGGACACAAATTGCACACTATTGTCGGAAATCAAAATTTCACACAAGCCATGCCTGCTAAAAAGCTCTCGAAGTGCTGAAATTGTGGCAGCAAATGTAGCACTTTTGATTTTCACAATCCCTGGGTATTTGCTGTAAGCACAGACCATGACTAAGTACATAAAACAATTTATAGGTCCAGCGTAATCTACATGCTTTCGTGACCATGGCCTTAAAGGGTAAGTCCAGAGGTGGACTTGAGCTGAAGGCGATGCTGATTTCATAGCTTGACATACTGTACAGCTGGCCACTTTCTGTTCAATTTGAGAGTCCATATGTGGCCACTTTACAAAAGACTTTCCAATTGCCTTCATGCAACTCATGCCTGGGTGTGATTCATGTAAGTCATCCAAAATTTTACCCAGTAAAGCAGGAAGTACCACAACTCTCATTTCTTATAATACACAGCCTTTTTCCACATTAAGCTCATTTTTCTTCTCCTTGTAAGCATGTAGAGCTGGCTCTGAGCATGACTGAGGCCATCCGTTAACCACATAAGAATACACACGAGACAACACTGGGTCAAGTCGAATTGCTTTCATAATATCCTCACTGGTAGTTATAAAGTCCACATCCGTGTCCAGGAAATAGCATTCTACATTTAAACTCTTCGGAATCCAGTTGTCTGGTAATGGCAACCTGGACATGCAGTCAGCATCCAAATGCTCTGGCATTTTGTGGTATTGCAGTTTATATTTGTAGCTAGACAACACAAGTAACCATCTTTGCAGGCAGGCAGCTGTATGCATCGGAACAGGTCTATCAGGTGCAAACAATGAAAGCAAACGTCAATGATCAGTTATGATAGTAAAAGAATGTCCAGCTAGGAACTGACGAATTCGTTTAAGGCCAAAAATAATCGCAAAAGCCTCCTCAATATGGCTGCAATTGTGTTGAGCCTACATGAGGCGTACATGAGGCGAAGGCTACAGGATGGTAAAATCCATCAACATACTGTCCTAGTACACAACCTGCACCAGTTTGACTTGCATCACATGATAAAAACAATTCCTTGTCAGGATCAAAAATGCATCAAAGTTTGAGAATTCAATAACAGTTTCTCTGAAGCAACAAAAGCATCGTTTACCACTTTTGTCCATCTCCAAGGAACTTTAGCTTGCTATAACTTGTTCAAAGGTGCAAGAATGCGTGAGTAAAACATGAGTAAACCAAGATAAGCTTTCAACGATGTAACATTTGTGGGTGGAGGTGCATCAGAAATTGCCCTGTATTTCGTGTCAATAGGGTGTAAGCCAGTTGCATCAATAACATGGCCTAGAACCTTTACAGAAGACTAAAGAAATTTCCACTTTTTCTTATTCAATTGAAAGCTAGCTGCCTGAAGTCGCGACAGTACTTTTGTCACAAGGTACCCAGATGATCCTGCTTGTCAATTTCACCACAGCAAATGTCATCAAGCAGGCATATAACTTTAGGAATCCCAGCGAGCACACTGTCTATTATTTGCTGAAACATGGCTGGCCCTGAGTGTATGCCATTTGGTAGCCTCTTGAAAACAAAGAGTCTCAACTGAGTGTTGATAGTAAGGTACTTTTGAGAGCCTTTTGCAATTGGACAATTGTGATATGCTTGCCGGAAGTCGACACAACTGAACACAGTACAGCCTTGTAAGGCTGTTTGCAAATGATCAATTATGGGCAGGGGGTAATGCACCAAATCTGCACAAGTGTTGTATGTAACTGAAAAGTCCCCACAAATGAGCACCTGATCATTTTCCTTTTTTGCAATGGCAACTATAGGAGCTGCAGACGTAGCTGTTGCAACTCTTTCAATCACACCATTCCTTTCTATTTCACGCAATTCTTTCTACATTTGTGCGTGTAAAGCATATGCCACTGGCCTTGCTTTAAAAAATGGCAGCTTTCTATTTACGGACAGCTCAATGGGTTCACCAGTGTAACAGCCTAAGGTAGTGTCATCAAATAATTCCTCATACCTTGACAAAAGTTGTTCCAACTGCTGAGAGTGAGCAGTGTCTGGTATTCCAGGTGCCGCAGTTCCTACTTTGACAGCATGTACATTAGCCAACAGTGATGGCCAGTCAAGCTTTACTTCGCTCAGCCAATTTCAACCTAGTGGACAGCTCCCCAAACTAGTAACAAGCAATGGCAAAGTAGATGTTTCATTTTTTAACACAACTCTGACATTTAGAACTCCAAGTGGTCTAATTTTCTCATTAGTGTATGTTTACAGAACCACATTTGTTGGTTGCAATGGTAAATAACAAAAATATTCATTGTAGTACTTCACAGGTAGAACAGACTTTTTACAACCAGTATCAAGCTGAAATTTAACATTTTTACACTTAACCTGGACCTCAATACCATGATTACCTGAGCGGTCAAGGTTGACATCATGCACTTCGTCTCACTCTTCAGCTTGGCACAAAGAAAACATGTCATTTGGAAATTCCTCATTTTGCATAAAATCATTCTGGACTTGATTTTCATTTACTGCATGTACAGTGGCTTGTACACCCTGCGTTTGACAAACAGAAGCAATGTGTCCCTTTTGAGAACACTTTTGGCAGGTGGCATCTCCAAATCAGCATTCAGCACGACTGTGATTTGTTTTACCACAAGAGCAACAAACATATGTGCTAGAATGAGCTGCAGAATTAGCAACAGGTTTAGTATGAATACTTTTACCCTTGACAGGTTTACCAGAAGAATGCGGCTGAGATGTATCTTTCCTGAGTGCCGTTGTTTCAGCATATTCACAGACTCTACAAATGGAAGAAGGAACTTTCTTTGTAAGCTGCTTCATCCGTCAAAGCGCGCTTTAAAGTGTCATCGAAATTAGCATCTGTGTTTAACAACTTCCAGCGAGTGTCCACTAAACGAATTCCAGACACAAGTTGATCTCACAAGGCACGATCCAAATTATCACCAAAGTTGCAGGTGGATGCCATCCTTCTCAAGTGCACACTGTAATTTGAAATAGTTTCCCCCTGATTTTGATGAAAACGGTAAGTTTCAGCCACTTCAAGACATTCTGGTTTATAGTGTCCTTCAAGTAATTCACAAAGTTGGTCAAAAGTTTTATCAGACAGCTTAGCAGGAGAGCACAAATCCAGTAACGTTGCATACGTAGCACGTCCAATCATAGAAATCAAGACAGCAGCTTTTTTTATTGTCGGCAGCGCGTTTAGTATTGGCATCAGCCGTTGCCGCTACTTGACCAATGTCATTGGTAAGGAAGTACGCATCCAATCGTTCCATGTAGGACGTAAACGTTTCTGCATTCTAATCGAAATTGTCAAATCTTGGCACTGATCCTATCCTCGTCGCCAACTGTTGTAACTTGGACTTAGAATCGTCACATTACGAAGTGCAGAATTTATTCGATCATGCTCACAATTACAACATCAAAAATCGCTAAACTCACATGGTGGCAGAGTCATCGATATCTCATACAAAAATCACTAAACCAACATGATGGCTACAACACTTCTGTTTACTTATCTTCTTTATCGCAGGGAGATATGCGGCTAATGTTATGGTTCTCCACTTGACTTGTCTTCTACAATGTCTTGGACTCATCCCAATACGCTATGTACTCTTTATTTCTTCAGTATGTTGGCCTTAAAATTTTTTTTACATTAACCTGATGTTTGTTAGGCGTTGTATTCAAGAAGGTATGAGGTTACACACAAAAAACAGCGAAACCAAATTCATATTTTATCCAAATATAATGAAGACACAACAAAACTAAATGAGCAAGTTTATATAGCTCAGTAGCACAATGCCTATATATTGCATAGCAAGCGTTGTTATAAAATTATCCAGTGAAAACCAAATTAATAATAATACTAGCTTACATGATCAAAAGAAACAAAGCGAAAATAGTTTTTTTTTTCCACCCATAACTTGTTCTAACACTAAAGCACGAGGGCTGGTGCTTCAGTTAACAGCGCGAAAACAAAGGGAGAAAACTAACCTGAAAAACGTTTGTTGTGCCTTAACAAGAAAAGCATAAACCCAAGAAATAAATGTAATACAAAAATTATGATAGCACAATTAAAAATCCTTGACAATGTTGACGTTGAGAACCATGCAACAATAATCTTAACACATAACTTTTAGTGGGAAGTATAGCAGTCAAACGTACAGGAGTGAGAACCATGCAACAATAAACACATAACTAAACACATAACTTTTAGTGGGAAGTATAGCAGTCAAACGTACAGGAGTGAGAACCATGCAACAATAAACGCATAACTAAACACATAACTTTTAGTGGGAAGTATAGCAGTCAAACGTACAGGAGTGAGAACCATGCAACAATAAACACAGAACTAAGCACATAACTTTTAGTGGGAAGTATAGCAGTCAAACTTACAGGAGTCGCAGTTGACAATGTGACTAGCTGTCTCTCTAAACTGTATCTTGAAAAATGAAAACAGGTTGCACAATGGTAGTAAAGTCAATGATCAAATTGTCGTTTGTACTTTGAATTGACCCTCTCAACACAATAAAATATGTCCACAACCATCCTAATTGTGTACAATTACAATCTGTATGCTGGAAAACAATCTTATGATGTTCATCCTTGTGCAGAATGTTAGTCAGCTTGCGATTGTGATCCTCACATGGAGTATTGATCAACTTATGCTGCCGTTGTGATGTTCATATCTTACAAGATTAATGATATGCTCTCTACTTTAAGCCAGTAGTACATTGGGACAAACTTTTTATGTCATACAGTAATAAAGGTTCCATGGCAACTAATTAACTAGGGTAATGGGTGAAAGTAATTGAGAGGGATAAAACAAATTTTGAGAGGTTCTTTACTGTAATTAGAAATTAAATCTAAACTGAATTGATTATTAATATACAAAAGTTGAAAGATAACGATGCCTTTCGAAATACCTAATACATAATCAAAAACAGAAATATAATCTCCAGGGTAGTTAAAATAAAGAAGTAGTTATTGCGTACTTGTAACAAATACCGTTATACATGTTTCCCTGGTTACTTCCAAAAGAAATTAAAACTTTCGACTATAATTTTAAAAGACCAAATAATAATCCTAAAAACCCAAAGTGAAGGTTTTGATAATATATCTAAAGAGCTACGGATATAGCTTTACGGTACAACATTTTTGCATCAAAAGTATAGGTGATCTAATAAACTGCTTTCAGCAACGACCTTTTAGCTTGACAGAGTTATGGATATATTACTCAGGAGTAATATAATGATTTTCCAGCTCGAATAATGTCCCCTACTTTATTATCCTGGATGCTAATAATTGAACTGAACTCATATAAAAAGCAAGTATGAAGTAAATTCGGACATACTCGGACAGTCTACTCATTCAACTAACAATTGGCAAAATAAAAAAATTGACTTTGCTACATAAAGCACCAATGCCGAAAATAAAAAAAAAATTGTGTTTCATTGTCTACGACAGTGTAAAAACAACAAGACTTCTTTCATCTGCTTCACTGATTCTCTCTCTTAAAGTACACATTTTGAATTTAACTATTCATGGTAGTATTATTTTAGTAAAGTTTTGTATTTAGTCTAGATTTGGCTGGAACTAGTCACTTAGGATGCCAGCGTCTGGTGTTTCTTTTTAGCGACTTTTTATGTGCTTCTGAGAGATTTGTTTATTTCTTGTCTAGAACAAAATGCTTCGTGATTGAGATTTTGTTTGGTAAAGGGTGTTTAACTTTATTCCCTGCATATTAATTTTTAAAAACCATTTTAACTTTACCTTCAAGTACCAATTAAATTTAAAATCAAACTTTTCCTGTATAAACTACTCTCATTATTATCAAAATGTAATTTAGTATTCCTTTCCATCCTTGAATTAGTCAAATTACTTTTTACATTGGCCACCTCATAGGACTAATATGTATACAAGGCAGTTTTGTTATTTTCTAAGGACTTTTACAGGAAGTGTGCCGAAGACGCTGTAGAACTTTGTTTCTATACCAGCAATGTGGTTGTAGAGCAGCAAGGGAGTTTTAGAGCAACAATTGGCTTTAAGAGCAACTATGGAGTTTTATACTTTAAAAGACCTATTTTCATGGGGATGTATATTTTTCCAGAGGTTTAGCTTTGTGGATCTTCTCAACTTTTGCCATATCTGGTTGCAGAGAAGCGGATTAGGTGTCTCTATAGGCTCCATCAAGAGCAGAGATAAACTTATGATTATGACCATCTGAGCTTCAAACCCGGGTCTCACGACTGCAAATATGACGCTTTTCCTACCGAGCTAAACATATCTAAATGTCTTCTATAAAGTAGCTTAGCAGCCTTCTGTGTCTTACATGATTTACCTGCTATTGTTTAGCAATATGTAGTCAGGGAGGGATCCAGTGATAAATAACGTTGCGAGAAATAGACGTGAAAATAAAGGACGCAGAATGGTATGACCCAGGTATAAGCAAGGTTCAAAGGGACTAAGCTGAAAGAAAAGCTTTGCGTTCAAACCCTTTAAGCTATCGTGCCATTTTTTTGCCAATCTCCTCTATAGTTCTTTTAATGAAGTGGAGAGTTTGGACCCCCGAATAAGCCACTACATGATGTTCAATGTTATGATAAATGGTTAGAATGTTAACCTTTAATACCCAGATATTACAGTGCAAAGTATGACATTGCAGCAAACAGGCGCTCACAATAAAACGATGAATGAGCAAGATTAAAGAACCCCAATTATTGGCTACACTTAGAAAGGATCCACTTGAGTAGATCATATACTGATTTTTGCGCACAAAGTTTGAATGTAGCCGCCGTTGAAACGTCGTTGGCACTAACAACTTTAAACGTTATCCCAATATTCTTCAGGGCCTCAAAAGCGTCCTCGTCAGCTACATCATCACCAACGAAAATTACCGATGCTGTTTTTTCCCACTCCTTCCCAAATTTTTCTTTTAAGATGAATAAACAAGCATCCCCCTTGTTCCATTTGCAGTACGGGACTCCCTCGATGACGCATTTGCCTCTCTTTGGCACCAAGTCATTCTCTCGTATAATATCAATTACTTTCTCCACAATTTCACCCCTACCTTCTGTTTTGACTTGTCGGTAATGGTAGGCAAGTGTTAGTCCTTTTTTCTCGACCCAGCCTCCCGGGACTTGAATTTCAGTCTCCAATATCTGACACGTATTGTCGATTAAGGTTTTAAATTGCTCTGCTTCTGGATGCTTGAATTGTTTGTCCAATGGCCCAATGATCTCTAGTCCATGATTACCTAGAGTCAGGGACGCAAGTGAAGTAAGTAAGTTGTATCTAATATCGCAGTCAGTTTCTTACACATTAAAGTTTTGCATTGTCAGCATACTATCTACCATTACGTTAGTATCATTAAGGTCATTTATTACGAAACGGAAGCTTAAAGACTGACCGTTTTGTGACTTACTTAGAAACCTTCCCTTACAATGTGTCTTTCAGTATAAGTGCGACATATTTGGCCTAACAAGTTTAGCCTCAAAATATTTCTCCGCTTGAAATCTTTTAGCTTATAACACATCTCAAGGGGTTCTTTGTACCTCGTACCTTTCTTATCTTTCCTTATAACAATAACATTTTTAAAATAGTGCCTCAAATTCCTCATTAAATGTTGGAAAAATCCATCTTAACGTCATTCAGATGTTAATTTTTTTTCAGTGGAGTCTAGTCTACTGACTATTTCCAAATTCATTTCAAATACATGTCCATTTCCAAACGTATAAATAACACTTCTGTCTTTAAGGCATAAAATATTAAGATGTCACCTCCAAGCTATTGTGGAGAAGTGTGTGTATGTGTGTGCTTGGAGAAGAGACGCCGGTTTTCCCTGGTTCTCCCGTGTAAGTATTGTAGCACTGGAATTGAATCGATTTGTTTCTACGAGGCTATGCAGTCTCAATGTTTTTCTTCCGTAAATTCGTCAACTGCATTGGTTATCCTTTGTTTTCTCATATACTCACATACTTTTGCTTTGTTGGCAGAATAGGTACAGGTAGCATAAAATTATCTGGGACTGATTTAAGTACTACACACCCTGACTCTTAATCTGGATGTATTCGAACCTCGACATTCATTACACTTGAAACTACATTGAGTTGTATTAAACGTTTAACAAAATCTGTTCTCGGTCTTCTGGTTTGGCTGACACTCCCTTCACACAGTCTCCATATTCTTTCAAATACGTTTTGCCCAGTGTCAACCAACTGGCTACAACTAGCCACTTCATTTGCTCAATGAAAATTTGTATTATTGTCTCGTTTCTCAGTGAAGATGAAGCATTGTCGGCGTTTTCAAAATTTAATGGAAGATGGTATGCTGGAAAGCAGTTGTCAGTTCAATTCTCGCCAGTTACAAAGTGGAAATCAGCTATTTGTGGTACTGTCTTTGATTGTGCTACATTACCTTGACATTGCTTTGTAGAGATTTTCTTTCGAGATTTATTTTGAAGGATCATAAATATACACCAAGCGTATTGCTTGAATCTCTAGAAATATTGCTGTCCACTTTTGCCTGTTATATTCCTATTCAGCACAAGGGTAGAGTAGTTGTAGAATTTCTTTAGAATTATGTATTCTGTTAACTAAAGTTATTCTACAAAGTTGAAGTACATTGGAGGAAGCACAAGGCAAAAATCTTGCCAGAAATATCTCATTTACCCTCGTGATATTGAGTATAACTAACCCAGGAGAAACATTTAAGGTTTAGAGACTGTCTACAATTATGTACATTTTGAAAAAGTCGAGCTGTGTAAGTATTTAACAACAGTTGTCCATGAAAACGAATATGGAATGTATTAAACATGATTCTACCTGCATATATTATACTTTCCAGATTAACCATTGATTTTACATCGTGAACCGATCTTCCGGTTATGACTGCGGTCTTGATGGCAGGAATCATATTTAGTTGCCGTAAAATCTAAACAAAGCAAGATATCTAAGTCTGTTATGTTGATCGGTAAGTCTGATGCCGATAAAAATAGCAGCAGAATCATGCAGTGCCGTAGTAACTGCATCAATACATTTGTCATGGCAGAGTCTTCAAGTACCGCATAAAAAAGACTCATGAATAATGCATTTTTGATAAAGGCACAAACTGAGATGCCGTTCCAAGCAAAATCTGGGAAGCTAAATATCACATCAAGTGCAGATCGAACTTAGTGCTTAGACTAGCCTAAAATTTTGTTGGACCAAAGCAGCGGCTTATGCTTTCTCGGCAGATGCCCTGGTCATTGACGTACCCAGCAATGCCGTATTTAGCGGGGGGAGGGGGTCAGTTGCTCCTCCAAAAATTTATATGAATAGTTACTTTATGACTGGATGCTTCTTACATGTCTTTTGATTCACATGCTTTCTGTGAAACGTCTAGTCTAATTCAAGTATATATTTAAGTCGTCAAACAATCCGGCTATTGTTTTTAAGTAAATCAAAAGCCAAGTCTTTGTGTAAAAGTTCAATTTTGAATTTAGTGTGATAACGAATAGGTTTGACTAACAATGTATTTAATGAAGAAGATCCCGAAGCTTAATAATGGTTTTGTGTGAGTTCAAATGTTGCTGATAGGAAAACAGATCATTACATGTTCCATGAACTCCTTATGCATAAATATTTTGTATTTAAAGTGCCACACACCAATTGCAATAACGAGTCCCTGCATGTGCCATGTTTTCTCTCTACTGAAAATTCCATGAAAATATTGTCATGTAGTACGGCCTTTTAGATAAAGATATTTGAACAATCTTTTTGTGGTACAAAACTTGAAAATCGCCTTGAAAATTATAAAGATATTTACACCACTGAAATTTTGAGCACTTGCACCTTTTATTCACTTAACGAGCATTGTTCTATTTAAAGCCCTGTTTCATTCCCGGGCAATACATCATGAACGAAGTTTGCTTGGGATGAGATACTTAACACTAAACATGCCACTAACATTAAAAAGGATATAACTATAATATTCAAATGCCTCTCTTCGTTTGATATATCTCAACCAAGCACGTAAGCCTTTTTTGCAACATCCTATATAGAGTATTCCTTAAAACTTTATCAGTAAAATTACTCGGAAAAATGTGCATAATTGAGCCTGATTTTTTAATATCTTTGTCTAAAGCAAACAAGGGCTCGAAATGAGTGGTATCGCATTGCATAAAGTGACACAGAAATGACCTAGTGCAGTGAAATAAACTAAGCCAGGGATATAAAAATTTTGAAAGACCGAAGCTCATTTTAAGTATTGCTTTTTCATGTGGTAGAAATACCCCTTGTCCTGTTTTATGTAAATATAATCTAAAAAAGGTTTTTCTCTTTGAAGAATTGGGAAAAGATAAATTGAAGAAACAGTCTTGATGAGAGGACCTTTGATATAATTTGTAAATGTGCCCTGAACTGCCTCCTATTGAGCAGTTTAGTCGAATGCCTGTCTTAACCCACTGGTTCAACAGCAAGCCCAGATACCAAGAGCAGGGCCATATTGTACCAGAAAGATATCAATCCCTGATTCATCAGACAGTGGTAATGCAGAAATTGACACCCTGGTAGAGTAATACAGTGCACTTACCTTTATAAAGCAGAGAAAGTGTCTCCATTATTAACCTGTTTGCTTTTGTTAGTCAGTCACTTACATTGTCAATTGTATGTTTCTGGTGAGTTAGATCAATAATAGCTGCAAAAATCAGTCTACCCGTATCTTTTCATTGGAATATCACATTTAAATATATAGTAATGAGCAAACCAGGCAAACTAAAAATTCTTTTAAAAAGAAAACGATTGTCATACCTAAATAACTTCTTGACATCTGCTCGGTTAAACTTGTTATTGGGATTACCTTTTATTATGTCATGAATTGCTAAGCTGATAGCCTCTTCGGGGTTATATTACTCAAAAATTTGTGATGCCAAAAGTAACCATAAAGTTGAAATTTTTAGAGATTTTATTAACCTCATTAACACATGGAAAAGTGTCCTCAGCACTTAGTATCTGTAGGAATGTACGGTTGTAGGCCCAAAAGGAAACTTAGCCAATTATTTATTATATGTTTCTATTGAAGACGCAGTTGGTCAAAAAGGTGGAGGTTCACTATCACGAAGGCTTTTTAGATGTTTTGGACATAATAGATCCTAATTAGTTGAGAGCCATTGATATGTATCCTTTCGTAAAAAATAAAGTCAATTTGACCCTCTTTTTTAGATTCCTACGAAATCAAAGGTTACGAAGTATCTTAGTTCGCTATGCGGTTTCTGCATTCAATTTATTTACGGGTGCCATTCAACAGCCTATAGTTAATCGATGATGTTTGATCACAGCCCTTTTTCTTATTGCGACCACACTTCGTGAATTCACTTGGGATTACGAAGAGCTGGCAGCCATCCTCAATCTTTATGCGACATTTTTGAAGGTGCATTCAGATCATGATCGTCAAACTTTTATCACACCACAATCCATGCAACGAATATCGTGGCATAATATATGTGATAAAATAGGGGCTAGGTTTACTATGCTATGATTTAAACAACTACGTTGGAGTTCAATCCAAGCTAAGGTAAATATAAAAAATGCTCTTACTATACCTCTCTGCCTTCTTCTGGAAATAATGCTTCTGATGGAGTATTTGCGATTGGAGCTAGGGTCCCATCATAATCAAGAAAAATCATAAGATTTTCCTTCCGAAATAGGCTCGGGTCCAGACACTGATCAAAGTTTGACTGGGAGACAAACTTAAAAGGGATACTGTCTAGCCCTTTAGCGCTAACTGCACACTCTATGAAAGTTTGAAACCATTTGTGGACATCATATCTCCTTTCTCTTGATTTCAGAGATTCCATCCTCATTTTTCTTTCTCCCTAAATATTAAATTTATAAAGGTGACGCGGTTAGAGCAAGGGAAATGGCGACAAATATTTGAACTTTAAAAAGAAACAGAGAAACATATCAAGACACAGAATACGATAATATACTTTGATTACTTTTTGAAGAAACGGGTCCATATAAAATGAAAAAGGGCCTCTTTGTATCCTCGTAACCTTTTCAAAGGAGTAAGGTGTGAAATGTCTGTACACGTTTTCTCTATTGATGTACCACCGAGCTGAGCCTTGCTAGTATTAAAGATCTCAGCCGTGTGCACATTGGCGATAAAATTCTCTCTTGCTCACAAAACTTAAAGGAAAACAATTTGTTTTCGCCAGTAAGAGACACTGGTCCGTTTACTCATTGAATCTAAAACCACATGCATTTCCATAGCCGTATCTCAAATTCGGTGATGAAAGGGTTGGATCGTATGACCAATGCATGTTTATAAGACCCTTAATATCTGGTTTTCGAAATAGAACTCAGGGAAAAGGCAGGATAAGAAGCAATAGTTTTTCAAAATTTTGTTCCAGAAGCTGATGAAATGAAAGTTTAGTTTTACGATAAAAAGATTAATTAAAAGCATGGCAACGATTCTACTGTGTACTATTTGAATGAGCATTATTCGATAAATACGAACTTCTGGCAATTCTTAATTTGCATTGCTTATCAACTACCAAGAATTCTGAACTCTGTTTATATCTGTAGATCAGGTTAAATTTAGTTTAAAGGTTTCCCTGCACGTAGTGCGTATCAACAATGAAAGAGTGAACATCACAAGGGACTGAAATCTTGCTGATTGTCCCTCATGCCTTATCTTGAATTGGTTATATAGATATAGTAAGCAGCATTGTTTATTTTTTTGAGTAGAACAGAACTGTGAAAGTTACGATAATGCTTTAAGATGCATTATCTGTTTCAAGGGGATATCGCCACGTTCAGGTTGTGTCTTGTGAGAAAAGCCGTGAGTGACAATGTCAAAAAGAGTATGTGAAGAATACATGCAACGGGACCTTCCTCCTCCGATTGATTGTGGGGACATCGTTGCATTACCATTTACATTCACTCAGATCATTTCTCAGCTATATAGTCAACTCAAGAAGAGAAATATTAATCTGTTCATCAATGTTATGATTAGGACATATGAATCCGAGCACAGAAACAGTAATAACACAAGAACAGAAAATAGTTCAAGTGTATACCCAAATACGAGGTACACTTGTATCTCTTTACTTTTACAACAACTCTCTTAACATGGATTGTATTTCTACGTATACGAGAACCAAACACTTTATGCAGCAGATTGCATCATAACAAACACGTCTCTATGCAACTTTAAATTCCTGTTGGCGTCTATGTAGAGAACAAAATTTGAAAGCATTTCATCATTGCTGATTGTAATTTTATCAGCAAAAGTTGAATGCCTATTACCTAAATTACGTAACACGATCACTCTGAATCAATTTTTATCAGTTTAGTGCGATTTTGTGGACTAAGGCCTATGTCAGTAACAAAACCTTCTGCATTCAATACATAACTATGGTTATTGATGATAGTCTTTCACGGTTGGGA
>JANTCA010010014.1:0-24612 GCA_024741275.1 Chironex yamaguchii | reverse complement strand
AGTGTCTTTACTTGGTGCCTTTTTCGTTTTCTGAAGCTATTGAAGGTAGCATCAGCATTAATGTGTAAAGCATTTAAAGCAAATCAGGGCCCATGTTACATTTGACTTGAGCTTTTCATTGCGTTATGTTCTTACCTTACTCGAACTTATTTGACATTTTGTTTTAAATCTTGCTGGAATTACTAAAAACTGTGGCCTGTGGACTCCATTAGAGATTACAGTACATAGCTTCTCTTGCTCTGTAAGACGGGCTTTTGTCCAAGAAAATGTGCTCAAAACAATTTTGCCTTGAAAAATTGTGACATTGCGTTAAAAACGTACTCAAAAGCTTTTTTTCGTCTGACACTCTTCAGAGTATGCATCGTCAGAAAAGAAAGTATATGTATATGGCAACTTTTTCTGACGATTCATACTCTCAAGAGTGTCAGAAGAAAAAAGCTTTTAAGTAGTATCTTTTTAGCGCAATGTCACAAATTTTTAAGGTGATTTTCAAGTTTTGTACCACAAAAGGATTGTTTCAAACAATTTCCGCATTTATATAGTTTCTATATTCTTTTGCACCATTGACTGATTTCATCACAGTACTCTTGCTTTCTATTTACAAGCAACAACAAGCCCTGAATCGTAATTAGCTGCATATCACTGTATTAAACCATGCTATGAAAAATGTATAGACAGAGGAATATTTAGCATCATTATATGCTTGTTGAGAGACCACGGAAGCCGCAACTCTCCATACAACCATTATTTTAAACAGCTACCTAGCTTCATTTTATGCTAACTTTTAATTAATGGACTACTTCATTAGTAAATAGACTACCTCGAGTGCATTCCTTATAATTGCAAAGTATAGTGACAAAAAGGTTTTTGCTCATTCTCAGTGAAATAATTAATTCTAAAGCAAGTGATAAGCCAGAGGTATAAAACGGAGTACCCATCAGTTGATAAAGAATCCCCATATTATTATGACGATAGCATATATATATGTAAACAAAAAAGAGTTATGGTGAAGCCCACTAGTCATGGTGTTTTAGTCTAAGATATTTTTATGATCAAAATAAGAAAGAATGTTTAAAATGCAACAAAGTGAATACGTGCACTCCTGTGATGATGCAAATGAGTGCCAAGGATAGTTTGATTTCATGCATAAAATGCAAGACGAGCAGCTAAATCCAGATAAATGGCACTAAAATATTTATTTTAATATTGTTATTAACAGAAGATTCCTGGATACGAAGCTGGAGAAACGAAGTGCCGTGGGAAGCCAACTTTGACACCACGAGAAAAGTGCAAAGAAAAGTTGTAAAAAATAACCACAAGCCAAATTTGTTTTGTACAATTATTGCTACAATAAAGTGTGTATAGAGCATTTACGTGATAATGACACAAAAATCTATTTTAAGAATTTATAAATTTTGATCTTGGATTCTCGGAGAGCTCCCAAAAATAACAATTTCGCCTTGAAAATTCGCGAAATTGCGCTAAAAACGCACCTAAAAGCTTTTAATTGTTTTTAGCGCAATGTCGCTAATTTTCAGGGCGGTTTTGAAGTTTTGTACCACAAAAAGATTGTTCAGAGATCAATTCATATAAAATTTCATTTAGCTTTAAGATAAAGTGCCCGACAAGGGACAATAGGAAACTTTAAGATTCCCTACAGGAACACTCTACTATTGGAAATCATGAACAAGGCAGTCCTTAGACAGAGAATGAACTGACTATCGATTTGCCATATCTCTGACAAGTTTTGATAGATTTGTGTAACATTTTCCACTTCGGGTCATTTTATGACATACTTTCTAAATACGTGCTTCAAATCCAGAATTTCTAAAAATAGATTTTATGACGTCATCACTTAGTTTTGGTATTGTAAATACGAGCACTTGATCATATAATGTCAATAATGATTTAATAATCATCATCTCTGTTGGTGTTTGCCATGATTACATGGACAAATTAGATGGCTAGAATAAACAATGCAATGGGAACTATATAGTCAAGGGTTTCACTGAGATAGAAACAAATCAATCAGAACAAATTAATAAAATCGATTGAATTGTAATGTCAAAAAAATGTATGTACATTGTTGAAGTAATCAATCAAGCCAGGAAACTGCCATTAAAGCTTATCTAGTTAACAACCAATGTGATATTATCCATGTTGAGTGTAACAAAGCACAATAAGTGAGATAAAATACAAAAACGAGAAGCACTCCGAGAGCGTAATCCTCCGCCAAGCCAAAATGATTGTTCAAATGACTTAGAGTAATAATCGTCATGTGAACAGGGGTTTTCCCCATGATGATACCCTCGCTAGGCATACTTTCATAAAGATATTATTACTTACTATGGCCTGTTCAATTGTAATAATTGTAACTGGATTATCCCCACAACGACTCCCTCACTAATCATAGTGTATGAAGCTTTCATCATCAAAAGTAATCCAGAATCCAGGATTTGGTTCGAGTTTTTCATAAAATGTTCACCTGGAGCCAGGCAGACTTCTAAGACACCGTAAAAATTTCAGAACAATACGTTCAAAACTTTCTTAAACTAACTAACCAACCAACCAACTAAACAAACAAAGAAACAAACAGGCAAGAAAACAAACAAACAAACAGACCTCGATTATCAAATAACCTCCTTAGTGGAGGTAAATACAGCGGACTCTCTCTAACACGAACTCTTATGGGACCAAGAGAATTGTTCGAGATAGATTAAATTCGAGTAAGGAAAAGTCTTAAATTTACTTAACACGTCACGGGAAAACATAAATTGTATGTTGTTATTACAACATACAAGCTCTTCTGCGTAAAAAACGTGCCTTTTCTTTTATTATTGTCCCATCAATAGGTAACTATTGACTTTTCTGCACTAAGAATCAATCATATTGTCAACGGCCTACATTTTCGTCGACGACGAAATTTCATCAAGTGCGCTGAAAAGCTTTCTATAATCCGTCGACCATGTTGATGTAGTGTTCTTTGGTACTTCATACATTTCCGATACTTGCTGATAAGTCATCACCTTCTTAATATTTCGAAGAATCTCAAGCTTTTAGTGGTGAGTTTTCGTTTACCAGAAGTAGACACCATCTTGCTTCCTCAAGGAAAAAAAGTTCCTTTTATGCTGTCAATGTCATGCATTACACGTGGGTACATTCGAATATCATTTAATATGTCGAGTATTTCGAACGATACTATTCGAATTTTCTAAATTTGCACGGACGCTGTACGCTCCCGACGTTTAAGGGATGGAAAAAACACCATTATCCTTTAAGTTTAGAAAACTTCACAATAATTTGAAACACTTTGCAGAGAAAGTCCGGGATAGGGAGAGAAATTGTGCCAAGTGACAGACATCTCTGCCCGAGATAGACAAGTTTGAGTTAGAGAGACAAATTTCTTAGTAATACATGCAAAATGTCCATTTAGTTCCAGATAGGGAGAAGTTTTAGTTAGAGAGACGAATTTTTTTTAGTAATACATGCTAATCGCCCAAAGGGACTGGACCTTTAGTTTGAGATAGGGAGAAGTTCGACCACGACATAAGATTAGTCCTGCAAAGACGATCATCATGATCAGCATAAAAGGAAGTTCTCAATCAGAACGAGGAATATTTCGCAAATTGCTGGATAGGTGTTCGTGTTGAATTGCTAAACCGAAAATAATTAAATCTAAATACAACTTCTACCTCATAAATTTATTAAAAGTTTAGTAAAGGTTTATCTTCACTGTTAAATTTCAAACAGGAAAAAATGTTCCGAATGTTCCGAAAGACTGAATGGTGCTGTGAAGCTTAGGGTACTGCGAAAAATATAGTCACACGTGGACAAATGCTTATTTATCCACTTTAATCGCGCAAATATCATGTGGGAATGTAAATGCCTATCCTAAATTCAGTCTCAAAATTGTGTGTAAGGTACATTTTAACGTGATACCCTTGACAATAGTTTATTATAGCTTAATACAATTTCTTGCCAAAAGAAAAGACAATGTGACTCCCTCTACTATACGTCCAACAAAACTTATCAGCATAACAACTGTTCATAGAGAGAAACAATATGCTTAAATACCCGGAAAGTTGTATTTCTTAAATGTACTTTTAATTGCAGGAAGACAACATTATAAAGTGTTTGTAGTTGTCCAGGACAAAGGTATTTTTGCAAAAGTCATTAAAGTGTTCACTTTTGGCTTTTCAGTGCTTTTTTTGGATTTTGTGTTTTTCACAAAGCAAAATAGGCATTTCCATTTTCTAAGACACATGCTGTCCTGCATCATAGAAAAAAACCTATCCAATTGACCATACATCACTGAAACAAAACGTACACGAATCCAGTGTTGAAACTGTCTAAGCTATATGTTCCTCTGATTGCCCGAATCCTACTACTACATCTTCAAGGAAAATAAATAGTGAAATGTTATTACAAATACGATTGTGCGTCCACCTATTTTAACAATACTTTCCAAATGTTGTTAGAAGACAGGAGGTTTAGTATATTATTTGTTCATCAAGATAAATGAAGTTAAATCTACCTTGCCTTGTGCAATCAAGGCCTCACCTCATACAAAAATTTCAAACACTTTCTTTTAGATGTCAGGTGAATAGAACACGTCATCCCAAATACTTCTAATATATCACGACTATAAACCATGTTTATTTTGGCTACTGAGGTAGTGGGATTGATATATTTATAAGAAGCGTTAGAAAATACCTTTGATGTTAAAAGGAAACGTATTTCTTTTACGCTGTGGTTAAGGAAATAAAAACCTTTCTCGATGCACAGCGTACCAAGATAACGACACAGTAAATAAACAGTATACCAAGTACTGTTAAATCAGCTGGAGATGAGGCAGGACTGGCATACCAAATGCTTTCCGCAATAGAGATTTGTTTTATTCTCTCTTAAGCCAAACGTTGCCAGATGCTAGGAGTTCCAGCCATAGGGAAGAAATCCATTGTCTACCCATAATTTACACGCTTTCTGCTGATAATCTGTTCTGTTTAAGACCTTTGTGCTTTCATTGGTAAATAAAAAGGTAGAGGATGGGTAAGGACCCCATGATACGTTGGCCGGGGTACCTGAATGGATAAAGTGCATTAGTTCATTTCTTATCATCTTCATAAAATTGACATCTCTTCCAGTCAAAGCGCCACTGAAGCCAAAAAATGCAAGGGTATCCCACAAATGAAATGATCCAGAGACCTTTTCTTTTTTATGCTGCAACGGAACTTCTGGAGAATTAGTGACAACGTAGCGATAAACCTTTGCAAGACGGTTTGTGGAGATTTTCTTAGCGAGAACATTTGTTGGGCATGTTGCTCTGATATCAGTTGCCATCAAAGAATAAATATAAGCAGGGGAACGGGGACCTTCTGTTGTAATATTTGCATATAATGTCAGTGCTTTATCTTTTAAAGTTGAATCAAATTCCCCCAATCGTTTGTCAAGAAGGCGGTTAAGCGTGATCCAAGACGAATTCACTCCTTCGATGAAGGCGGAAGATTCAGGAACTTCTTGTGCTGTTGTGCCGAGCATCAATTGTATATCCTTGGGACCATCAACATCAGCTGGCGAACTCGGGAGAAAATGAGGTTCGGTAATGGCTTTTGCACCATGGAACAATCTTTTTGCTGGCAGAAAGAAATCAAAGTCCCCACCCCAATAAGGATAAACATTAATGGGGGACGCGTGTATCACCTGATCTCGCGTTAAATTCTTAATGCACGAAAGAATGGATTTGGGAGAGCTCTTCTCACAATTTGATTTTTGCAGGAAGATCTTGTTATCAACGGAAGCACTGGCCAACGTTTTCTCGAAAATAGCGGATCCACTCATACTTATAACTCTTTTAAAGAGACCAGCCGAGAGTGGTGATGCTATCAAAGCAAGGGCCGCTGTCCCACCAGAACTTGACCCGACTATTGTCACTTGATCTTTGTCACCTCCAAAATGATGTATGTTTTCGTGAACCCATTTAAGTCCTTTAAGAATATCTAAATATCCATAATTTCCTGAGGAATTAAAGGACGAATTTTGAGTCAAGGAATCAAGAGCTAAAAAGCCAAAAGCACCTAGCCGGTAATTTAAGCTCACGGCGACAACATTCATTTCACTCACAAATGCAGCGGATGGGGAGTAGTCCGGTATATTTCCATTTCCAGTCATTAAGCTTCCTCCATGAATCCAAAAGATGACGGGTAATCTTCCAGGAAATGAGGTATTCGGTTTCCATATGTTGATGAAAAGACAATCTTCCTCTCCAATAATTGTGCCATCTTCTTTCAGTTGCACGCATTCAGTTCGAAACTGTAGAAACAAGGTAAGACAAGAAAAAGACATTTAAATATAATTCACCTGGAACAGATAAAACATTCATCGCATATTGTCACGAACGAGTTCGCACAACCAATTGTCCGGAAACTGTCGTTTTAAATCATTGATCAGAGTCTAGTATCATAACCTAAATCACAACCAAGTCTATATCTAAGTTATAGAATTATAACAAAAATTGTCATGCATAGAGTTAAATTAGGTGGTAGTAAAACATCTTTTCACAATTCATTAAAGTTGTCTCAGAGATTATTCAAGTTATACATTAGTAGTCAATTTTTTTACATTTTTGTCACCTAAAAGTGAAATTTTGACATTCTGTTATTTGAATAAAGACGAAGTGAATTGCTTTGTGTTAGGAATTTCCAGAGTCGAGGACGGATAAACTTGTAGATAATTTTACTTGGTAACCTAGGTGTCTACAGGAACTTTTCATGCGCCGTCGATGACAGCAACCTTCCAGATGAAAACAGGTGTCAGACAAGACTGTGTAGTGTCAGCTGCGTTGTTCAACTTAGACATAGATTGGGTCATGACGTGAACAAAAGAGGGTGCCAATAGAGGAATCTGCTGCACGCTCTGTACATCACTGGACGACTTCCATTCTGCCGATGAGTTAGCTCTGACGTCACACATACAAAGTCACATGCAAGATAAAACTGACCGTCTGTATACATTTGGAGGACATATTGGACTCAAAGTGAACCAAAAGAAAATTGAAACTATGATGCTAAATGTAGACCATCCCACTCCAGTGAAAACCTATGGCACCGAATTGCCTGTCACTGAGCAATGTATGCATCTAGGCAGTATTGTAAGAAAGGATGGAGGAGCAAAGGAAGACATTATAATCTGTCTAAACAAGATCAGGAATGCGACGAGAGCAATGAATAGCAATGAAATCCACACAGTATTCAAGTGAAACCAAATACAAAATCCACAAAGCCTGTTTACTGGTAACATTGATGTACGGATCACAGTGTTAGCGCATGAAAAAATCCGATGTTGACGAGCTGTCAACATTTCACATAACGGTCCTGCTAAGGATACTACGCATCTTTTGGCCCGACAGAATCTCCAACTATAATCTCCTTCAACAATGTTGAACTAAGGGTATAAACCCTGATTGCTAGAAGGAGATGGAGATGGATTGGACACGTCCTGCAGATGGAGCCAGACTCTATCCCAAGAGTCGCTCTCCACTGGACGCCAGAAGGGAATAGGAGGCGTGGCAGACTAAAGCAGACCTGGAGGTGGTTGTAGGAGGGCGAAATCAAAGACTGGAACCGCTCCTGGGTAACTATCCAGAGGCTTGCCAGCAACAGGGACCACGGGAGGATCTTCATAGCTGCCCTTCACAATAGTGGGTGTCAGGCGTAGTACGTAAGTACGTAGATGTCTGCTTAGAACAGTACTTCCTGCGTTTCTTGCAGCATAGGTGTTATCTACGTGACGGAAAGCAAGGGCATCATGAAATACCATGGACAAGAAATGGTTTTTGACTTCTGGGATGAGTGAAATCATAATCCCTGTGTATGTCTGTTTGTAGTAAATGAATGTTGTAAACTGTGAACTAATCATGCTTAAGTCATGCTTACTGCTCTACATGGATTGTCAAATTATAACTTTCGTGGTCCAGTTTCTGTGAAGCGTAGCTACTTCTCTGGTTATGTCTTGTGAAAAATGGACGGCGTGACTTCCTCTCAAGTTGCATCTCTATTACAGCAAAACCTAGGAAAATCCAGCAACCAGGTGCACCAGTGAGCATGTGCATTTGATCTTTTCACACTGCTTACCACGTTAGACTAACGTTAAAATAAATAGTTAAATCTCATTTAGTTTTTTGGTAATGCTAGTGAATAGTAATGTATTTTCATGGCCAATTTTACACTAGGACGAATGTTTTGAAGGAGCATACGGAGACAAATTTTGAAGTGGTGTTTTAGCGGAAATTTTCCATGGCTGAACAGTAGAAACCATATCAACTTTTCTGTCGCAGAACGACATGAGATGGAACCATTGCTAACCTTTCCAAATCCAACAGGGCTGCTCAACCCGTGGATACAGACAGGGAGGCACTTCTAAATTTAATGCAGGCCGCAGAGGAAAATGAGCAGCTATCACTGTTGCTGCTATAAGTGACTCAAGAAATCAAACAAGTGGCCGATGGAGAAGGATAAGTGGATGTAGCCATTACTTCAAGAAACATTGCTAATGGCAACATTGAATCAATTGAGTTCAACAAGGAGTCATTTCTTGTGAAATTGAGAAAGTATCCAAGTATTTGGAACAAGAAACATCCGAAACACAAGCAAAGAAATACAAAAACTAATGCTTGCAAAAGGTTAACATGAACTTCCAGGAAATATTGTGATTATCAGGTCTGGCTTTTATAAGACAGCAAATATGAGTTTTGACCTCAAGCATGTCATTGTGGAGCTAAGTCAGTATCCAATTGAAACAGAAAGAAGTCAAAACACATTTAGGCCTACCAGGTTATAACTGCCGTGATTTTAGGGCAGAGCTTTGCTAACTTTTACTTTTAAGTTTAACTAATGAAAGACACAATGACTTTGATCAGTAAAAATGCAGATAAAAGAAGGCAGTTGAATTTAAATATTAATTATAAAACCATGCATTCAATCTTTGATATACAGTAACTTTAGCTTTTAAATTCTCATACAAAAAGCCTCATTAATACTTCCAAAATGTGTCTAGTTTTTGTAGCTTGTATTCTAGTTTTACCTTTTATTCTACATGTTTAGATGAGTTCCTGCAGAAGTCATTGAAATATTCGAGGGACAATTTAAAGGAAGAAGAGTTAAACGTACAAAATCTTGGAGCAGCAGCAACATTATTGCCAGCAATCATTATGAACAAATGTTGTTTTTTGTAGAAGGAAGGGTTGGCAAGTCCCAAGCAATGTCAAGAATTTGTGGAAGAGAATCAAAACGTTATAGAGGAACTATTGACACGAAACGACAGAAAAGTTTTTATCAAACCCAAACTCTAGTGGCAAGAAAGAACTTTGTTAGTGGAACTTTAACAACTAAAATGCTAAAGATTGCAGACCAGAGGGCTGTCAACAGTGGTGAAAATGAAATATTAAAGCACATCTAAGATGTCAATGACGCATTGAATGAAAAGCCTTCGGGAAAAATAGAGATGAAGTTGTGCTATACTTTAATAACCTGATGCCTAATTTACAAATCTGACCTATAACGACGTTTCGAGCACTCAGAATGAAAACTGATCAATTAACTTCGCAGCCCAAAATAATTTGTAATTAGAAACTTTTGGTAGAATGGTTAGATTTTGAAAAGGGTAAGGTTTAATCATATTTGGTTTAAGACTGAATCATTCTCAGCAAAAACAAAATAAAGTGTGCGACTGGAATTGGGAAGCAGCATTGTCCTAGAAAGTCTGAAAATAACACTCTCAATTGCATGCCCAAGGGATCTGTTTGCAAAAACACCGCCATCTCTTTGACTTCCACAATCGCCAATGTCCCCTAAGGTAAATCCTTATTTTGAATGACATAATGTCATTACCGCAATGCTAAATCTTTTTTAGTAATTAAAGTACATTGATCCTGAGCGAGCTTGTGCTTGAATGAGAAGAAGTTTACCTTTGATACCTCCAACCAGAATTTTTTTTATTTTGCACAACTATTCTTCAAATTTGCCATTAAATATTCTTTAAATGTAATCTTTCAACAGCTGTATATTCCATATTCAATTGCAATTTTCAGGGATTATTTCTCCACTAATGGTGGAACTCATGCTGTAGCTCGCACTAATAGTCACAAACATCGTCAGTGATCAAGTATCTCAAGGTCACACATGAACACTCACTAAATGATATCGGATCTTCCAACTGAGTTTGCTGCTTTGTGACATGTCATGCAATCATTGCCAATAGTTCTTCAGAAGGTATAGGAGACATTCGAAAACAGCAAACGAAATACTCTCCATCGTGAGTTCTCAGCTCCTTTGCAAATAAATGATGCTCCTCTTTTTCTTGGCGGTCTTGGTAGATTTTCTGAACCCAATATTGCCTTTTGTTGTTTAACTTTGATTGCTTTAATTCGACGCACAAGGTAAAGCATCAACAACAATTTAAACTTATACAGCAACAGTCTTCTTCGATTGAAGGCAGCCATCTTCGGTCGATTTCACACAAAGCGGACCTTCTTCTTTCAATATCCACCATGCATTGCGATATCGTGACCGCATATGCACGACATCGTCACGAAATCTACATTCCGCGCGGAAATTTCCGCCAAGTGTAAAATACGCTTAAAAACTTAGCTGCACAGTATATACCGACATTTTAATGTCATTTTGAAACAAATTTTATCAGTAGTGCCCTACATCTGCCATTAACCTACAAGTGTTGATCTGATAATATTGGTGGATTCATCCTTCTTCTTAAAAGACAGCAGCATTATGAATTCATGCTTTTTCTGGCTTTGTTTATCTATACTTAACCTTTTCTTTTACTTTAAAACCCAATTAAGAACTAACCCTGTTTCTCTGCATGACGTATTTGATTAGTGCATGTAAAAGTTTGTTTTATTTCTTCAAGGATGGAGAGCATGCCGAACAGATTGAGACTTGCTTCCGTGCGGTTTACCGCGGACCGCTAGTATTAATCACCACAATTTGCATTGATAAAGGTTGGCCTTCGTGCTTTAAAATCCGAATATCCCTGGTGCCTCCCAAATATCGAGCAATGTCGAAGTGAATTTGCCGAGCTATATGCTTTGTCTCATCAAATGAGTTTATAAGTACAAACGTGTTGTAATAATTGCCATGGTTACTATAATGCCATTGACGAGGGAATGTTGACTTAGTGCCATGTTTTTGTATTGACTGACGACATTTACTTTCTCAATCCTGTTGTATCAGGATAAAAGTTTCAAAACAAACGTTTCTAGGATTAAAGATTTATTTCAAAACCAACGTATGTTAACACCTCTGCTAGATTATATTCGTGAGACAAAATTTGGAGCCCATTGGACAAAGGAAGAAAATTCGACTTGATTTGCTGGTGGTTGTTAAAAGATTAATTGCAGAAAATCTCTATGGCAAATAAACACTGTATTTCACTATGTCAGCAAAATTCACACCTGCGTCGTATAGTTAATCGTATTTGTTCACGGAAATGTCTATTCACCATCTCAAGGAGCGAAAAAGTTACGGAGGACGATGCGGTATGTTCACGAGTCAAAGCTGCACGAGTTTTTGACCCCTGAGTTAAGACGCTCCGAGGACAAATTTTTGACTCACGAGTCATGTTCATACTAAATCAAATCCTTGTAAATATCCGCGAAAATCATGACACCAAAAAGAAAGCATACAAATAGATTCCAAAAATATAATGACTGCAATTTACCTTCTTGTCTTGGACATATTAAAGTTAAGAAAACGTTTGCGAGAAAAAAAGACGACTTTTGGTCTGGAATGGGACGGTATGTCTGGACGAACGTGGAGCCATTCACTGCTAAGGGAGCTACAGCTAGAAGATTCAAGCAGTTTTGACTTTTTTTAATACTGGATAAAATCGGGTTTTATGTGCTCCTAGAATTAGCAGGCTGGCTAGCGCTCATGCCTATGTCATAGTGAATTTTAGTCACCGGGATGTTTGTTCTATTATCTTATCCGTTGTCCTATTATTGCAACATTGTTATTCGTCAGAGAGACACAATCACATATTTCATTTCACTCAAGCTCATCTTTCCGAATAAAAATGTCACTTGACTGTTGTTGGGAGACAAATAATAAAACGAAGCAGCGCTTTTTAATTTTTTGAAATTCTCAATAGTAAAGTAAGACTATTTGTATCTAAAATGTATCGTTTTGATAGCTTTTAAAAAGTACTAAAGTAAGTGTTATGGTAAAGTGAAATAACAGTTTTCTTCCCTTCAATAAGGTCCCATGTATTTTGGTCACATCCAGGGACACTGGACGAAATAAAATGGAAGGGAGGCAGTGATCTGCAAAGGGACACTTGGGTCGTTATGGTCATCATCGTCGACAACTTTATCAGCGTAATCATTATTATAACTGTAATATTGTTGGCCCATAAAATGGTAAAGGAATATCAACCTCTAATTTTAAATAAATACAAATCACTTTAATTTATTTTTTATAACCATCGGATTACCTTAGCGTTGACTAAACAGAAAATCTGAATGCAAAAGTCTACAGAAGTATGAAATATGTCATCTGATGTCATCTTCACATTATTAGTTGTTCATTGTTCATCTTTGCTTTGGCCATTTGTCTCTATACATTTCTTTGGTACCACATTAATGCCCACTTTGTCTAAGTCCGCGTTTTGAATATATGCAAACATAATGTCATTGAAATGGTTTGCTTCTGTTTTGGCCCACAACCACATCTTGAGTCTCCACATGACACTGAAGCTGCGTTGGCAGGTCGATGAACTAAATGACAATGTCTTGTAGAATATGATCATCCTGTGTACTTCTTGGCATTGCAGTTTTGATGAGGGCATTGCACTGAAAATATGTGTTACATCTTTTATCTTTAGCTTCCTCTCAACACTGTAAAGCCCTAAAATAGTCGGGGTATCATCCAGCCGCTCCAGCTGTCTTTTTACCAATAAAGACTGCTCAGACCAACTCCTCTATCTTTCATCGAGTTAAGCATGACCTTTTCTATTGCTTTCAAAGGAGATAAATCTTCTTATTCAAGCTTTTGTTCAGGACTGAAAGCAACTGCATCAATAGCTTCAAACAAACTTTAGAGCAAATTATCATTGCTTAGTATGCCATCTGTGGATGTATATAAAAGTCACTCTGTTAAGATGTTTGATCCATCTTCTATGCACCATGGGATCTTTCTTGCTCGCACTCCATCAATCTTTTTGCAGACATCTGTAATTTCTTTTGACTTCTCAAGAATAAGACCGAACTCCTGCATGCATCTCACCTCCTGCAACGGCTGAATAATATGTCTTAATGATAACTGACTGAAGCTCCATTGAAAACTTCTCTAGCAAGGCAATTAACCTCCTTATTACATTTAAACCAAACAGAGTATCGAAAAAGACATTTGATGATTCAGTATATGTTAGATTGTTGCCTTGATATCTCCACTGACTGAGTTGTCACTTTTATGGGATTTTAAAGTTTTCCTTACCTTGGCTGTCTTCTCAAAGATTGTACTGGCGGCCTTTACTCGAGTTGTCTACCTGGTAGCTGATACGTTTTGCAGCCTCAAGATTTTGTATTCGTTGGTCATCTGCTCATTCATAAAATCTCTCTGGATATCTTCAAATAATAGGATTCATTTAGGGTAGGCACCTAAACTAACTGGCAAAGTTCTAGTGATGATGAGAGCGGTGTTGATTCTTTTATGACATCTTTCACGACCAGTTCATTGCAGTGCGCAAAGTTAAGTATGTAAATAGCATTTGATGCAGCTTTTTCTTTAATTTTGCTTGCAAGACACTTCATAGCAACTCCATCAAAGCCCATGCCTGCCATCTGTGTCCCATCAAGGTGGCATTTGACAACTATATCTTCTACATCCGATAGAACAGCATCTGAGTTAAGAACTTGGGAACATTCAAAGATACCAATAAAATCCTCGGAAACTTCGTGTTTGTCATTGCATGTTCTGATGGAGAAAAAACGTTGCTCCTTCTCTGTAACATTGGGCGGCTCGTCAGTGAGAATTTAAAAAAATTTACATTGTCAAATTCTGTAAAGCAAATCTCTTTAGCTTCAAGGATTAGCATCTGTTTTTGCGCTTCAAGGATAGCATGTGCTATGACATAATGCTTCTCCTTAAGTAACAAGTATAGTCCGGTGTCTGTTACTGCTTTATCTAACTTGAATTGATAGATGTTGGAATCTTTATCAGCATTACCTCTGATTGCAACACCCTGGCACAAAAGTGTCTTTAAAGTGTGCAAATGGCAAACCAAACATTGCATCCTTAGACTCTGGTTTTCAAGTTTTTACAGAGGTTAATGTCAACACAATTGACTTGTTGGATCTTTCCATTGCACACATGGCAGCTTAGTTGTGGCTGTTTTCATGCCGTTTTATTTTTTCTTGACCCTTTGTCCAATTGTCAAAACCCTCTCCATATCCGAAATTAAAGTCCCTTTTTCGAGACTCGCTGTGAGATGTGCAGACTGAACAAAATGCTTTCTTTCTCGCTCTGCTATATGCAAGCCAATTTAATGCTACAAACCATTCTGCATGAAAGTATCTTCCATTTCTTTCACTATCTACCTTATCATTAGTATCAAGCAAAATGATCTTTTTCCATGACCCAGGTTTCAGTGAAACTTGATGTATCATCTGATTCAGATGTAATGCTGTCCATTGTACCCTCACATGATGCAGACAAGGGGAGAGACAAAGCTGGTTGATCAGTTTCACGAATCTTCTATTTGCTGATAGTTTGGTGTAAAAAAATTGACGTTGTCTTTGCCTGTTCTGGCCTTGCTGCTGCTTTCTTAAGTTCTTTTGCAGCAATTTTTTTGTTTTGATCAGCTTACGGCATTTTAACGCACATCACGAAATTTCTCTATTACAATTTCTATAAATCACGGTCCCGTTGTAGTAAGAAATCTGAAAACCTTTTAGACACAGATAAAGCCACAGCTTTAGTTATTTACATAAGATTTTGGCCCACTTGCAGATTTATGCAATGCATCATAGGAATCAGTATCAATACACTTTGTTTTTATAAGCAACTTAGGATTTTGGTCAGTACTCAATTTGCTACATTTTTATGGCAAAGTTAGTACTGAACTTGCTAAAGTGGTTGCTTAAATTTTGAAACCCATTTTGTGCGAAAGCAAAACAAAAATGCAAGAAAGAGTCACAAATTTAACAGAATGTCCTGTCAACATAAACCGAATCTCAAAATAACAAGCCATCAACTGGTCAAGCGTTGCATGTTTAAATAGTGGCATGAGGCAGCAAGATATGCTTTAATCATTACTCAAGTAGCTGCTGGTAATAAACGCATCACAAATATATGACAATGTATTTTAGTTGCTTCTTTGGGCAGCAGGTCAAATCTACTCGTACTGGAGTTGCTGCGTAATTTTTCAAATTTGCGTACTGTTGCTTAGATAAAAAATCGTGTATATCGGAGATTACTACTACTACGTTCACGTACATATTTGGAACAAGAAATGCACAGTATTTAAGTGCTTCTATAATTTTTTCTTTTTTTGTTTCTGCTAGGTTAGTTGGCCATCGAAATCGTTTATCACGTTGAAGCCATTTAAAGAACAATTATTCACAATTATGGCTGCTCTACCCTCTCTCAGACTTTAAAACCTATCTGGTGTTGGAATGCCACAAATACCCCAAACTTGGCAGGACAAAACTGCTTAGTAACATGTTAAATAAAAATAACTATAGTTCAGAAGCAAGTAACAAATATAACACCTCAAGTTCTTGATTAATTGATATACGGTACGATAATAATCTCAGCTCAACGTTTGTCCAGATCGACTCCTGGGTATTTATGATGTTTTAGGAAAGAAATATTGTCGTCAGGAATATCAGGAAAAGATCTTATGTATGTTGCATTCTTATTCTTTTTCCAAATAACAATCATTAGGTATTTAGTTTTACATGCATTAAGAAATTCGTTTGCTTCAAGTTAAGTGTCAGGACTAGTTATGTCCATGTTAACAAGTTTGTTGAACGTAGAGCTGATTTCTGAGAAGTGAAGTATACTTGTATCACCCTCCTGCTTATACACTTGTAAAGGGTTTGCGGATTTCTGTGAATGCATGGGTCATGTATACTTATTGGAGATAATCTGAGCCAGTTATTTTACCAGAGTAAACATTTGTTGGACAATTTAGGGTGTTATTGCCCGTGGTACACGAGTGTAAAATTTTGCGTGGGTAACCAATTTTGCGTCACGATAGTCTTAGCATTACCAGCTCCACTATTTAAAGCTCGTTATTTGCGCATGGTTTATGAATTTTAAGGATTTTGGGCTTTTTGCAGCGCTTGTCAAAAACTAATTTTTCAACAAGTTGTTAAACTTTTATCAGGAGGAGTACGGAGAGTCATAAACACTGTAGAATTCAAAGTAGGAAGGTATTTTAAAGGCAAAAAACGGTTATAGGACAAGAAAAGCACATTTTAATCTATTACAAACCAATTTCATGGAAAAAGAAAAAGATGATAGCTAGACAATAAATTTTATGCATAGTTTATCCTATATATTCTATGCTGGAAGTTTTTTTAAGACAAGCAGGTGCTATAGTTCTAGGGGCCTAAATCTATGGCACTGTTCATTTAGAAAGCATTCATTAAGCGAATGAACTAAAATGCAGCTCTAATGAGGGCTTCTTCTTGGCTATGATACACACGAACATTACTGACGGCTTGCAGAAGACTACATTGGGACGGAGAAAGTTCCCATAGGAATACCCTTACCTTTTACGGCAAATATTCATAAAGTAGCATCTCATTTTAATCAAAAAATTTTGCAAGGCTTGTATCGACTCCAGGAAAATTTCTTTGAATGAGTCTTGGTCTGAAATTTATAACAGTATAAGTGAAGAACAGTATCCTCTAGTTTGAAGAGCGGGTTCAATACAAGGCCCTAAAGATGAATAATGAGGGTGACTCAAATCCTCAGATAAAATCATTTTTAGATTTTTTGCCATGGAAACTTGCAAACGATATCAAAAAGCCAAAAACGCCTAATAGTGCTCAGGTCAAGGTAATAATGAGCACAAAAAATTTCATCCAGGTTGATTACTTATGCAAAATATTCTCCAACAAGACTGTGCTCCAAATGTACTCCAATATCATCTCCAAATTTTGCCAACGACCGACAACTCACGATCAACATAAGCTTTTGGACCAACGCAACCCACGCATTTTGTTCACTAAACTTTAACGTATTGCAGACAAATTTAAGATCGGCTTTATAAATAAAAGTGCACTTAAATCCCTATGAGGTACTATGTATTTTGCATCGTAGCCTCTGGCTGCAGGTATATAATGCACAACCTACAGTGACGACGTAAGCCGCTTGGGGGTACACGAACTCAGGAGTCCGAGAAAATTTTTTAGACCGCGCCTTTTTATGTTAGGAAACACCCTACAATCACCTTTACAATGACCACAACTTGACAAAAGCTTTTTAAAGTTAGAAATTCGAAATATCAAAGACGAACTTTGGGAAGGGGTGGGGGTGACTAGTCCGCCACTGATTACTTACCCATTTTAGTTACCTTGTACATGTACCTAACCTGCCCGTCGGAGGGCTGTTATGGAAACGGCGTTGTTCTCTGCTTAAGATCGCATACGACGAACAGAGATTGACAGGTGTATCACAAAGTTTATCTACCGTTACAATGATACAATAACACATTGAATTACTATTTGTACAGTTGATTACTTTGTAACCTTGTATCTAGTCACAGACTAAATAACACTTGGGTTTTTCAATATCGTGTATGTTTTTATAATTGCACTTGCATAATCTAGCCTTTGTATTGTACACTGCCAATACAAAGAAGACGTCCTCTAGAAAAATGAAATAAAATATTTAGTCAGGTTGTCAAAAGCTTTATGGGTATTCAAGTAGAGCAGTCGGTACAAAGTCTGTCTAAGCTGGCTCATGAAAATTAACACGTAAAAAATACACGGTTGCCTTTTTAATTGCTCTTGAAAGAAACAGTTCTTTTTTATCACTTGTCTCTTTACTTTTCTCTTGCTATAACTGAGATTTACAAACCGATGCTGCCTTCATCCTTCTGTCCTAAATTATCGCCGAAAGGTAGAATGTGATCACAAATGCAAATCAAATGACGTGTACTAAATTGAGACTTTTACAGAATTTAATCGGATTATTTATGAAACTAATCGATCTACTAATCACCTCTTACCAAGGCGCTGTTTTCAGTTTTCTTGTTGTACTCAATCTTGGGATAGATAAGAAAATGTCTTCAAGATGAAAAGGAACAAGAGCATTCAGTTGATGTGATAGTGTACTGTCACCCTTTAACCAATAGCTTGTAGTATGAAAGTGAACTATAAACAGCTTCTTCTCATAACTGTGTTCAAATCGAAGATGGATGAAATGACGATTTGTACATTGAATCAGAGCATTGTAATGTTATAGGATTGGAATTCTTGCTCTACAGTTTTATCTTTTCAGTCAATTAAGAACTCAAGAAAGATGGAATGGATAATAAACAAATCAATGTGCAATAGCTAAACACTAAATAATCGTATTAGTGAAAGCGCATTTACAAAAAATAACATGTATTTGATGCCAGTGATAGGAGCATTTGCAAGACACCAAGTCTGGTGTATTTGTGAGCGATTCACTCAGGGTATTCATTTTTCTTTCTTGAGGAGCGCGAGAGTACTATGTAAAGAGCAGGAAAAGATTCACACGGCGCGATAAGCCGTAAAAAGGGAGAAAAGGATTTGAAAATGTAACAGAGTTGAATAACACAACTGATTAAGAAAGGCTGATTAAGAAAGGCAGAAATTGATCGCTAGAATGTTTGAGTTTACTCGAAGGCCAAACTGCATGTTTCAATGTTTATCTAAATAGAAGCAAGCACAATAATATCACAAAAGTCACTTTAAAAGTGTGTGTAAACTTGATCTGAATGAATTATATTCCATAAAGTGGCACAGGAATTATCATTTATGCTCTTGGTTGTTTCCTTTATCAATTGATATCGATTCGCAACTACAATACGGTGTACTTCATATTCTTAGGCTAAGAATAGCAAGAAGTACATTTAGCACTCATTTTTGTCTTCTTTTAACTCATATATCGAGGAGGTGACAAATTTAAAAGCAAATGATGCATCAGACAAAGATACACCTGGTTATGATCTACACAAATGGAATCAGTCTTTCTAAAATGATGAGATTTGTATGTTTGTCCTACAGAGTTACTCCTAGGTTCTTTTCCACACTTGTATAATTTCAAAATTAAGCGTATCTAAACACGATAACAGTGTGGTGGGTGAACAGAAGAAATGTTCTCTTACAATAAAAAAATCGTCAAAGGAAAGAAAAGAAATATCTACTTAATCATACATAAGGATTACTAAGGATAAAGAAAACTGGTTACCTGTGTGGCATTATACACACCCTTCCAGCATCCATTTCCTTCTTTTATTCCAACTGTCGCTCTCCATCTAAGTTTTCCAATTGGTGGAATGGCATAAGGGATTCCTTTATAAACAAAGACTTCTTTACCAGTAGAAGTCTTCTCTATAACTCCTTCAACATGTCCACATGCTGTTTGAACTCGTGGCTGTTTTTCTATATTTAGGGCTCTGTACACTATCCTGTCATCCTTCCTTAACACTATCGAAACAACAATTGCTGTTAATATGAACAAACCAATTATTACAGCTGTGGCCAGGGCATAGAGTCTTTTTCTACTACTTTCCCTATTGGCTGGTCTGTATTTCACCGATCCTGCCATTAAACTCAGCATTTTGCCTGATTTTTCTGCTTCAATGTTTACTAAATCCTGTTTATTTTCTGCAGGTAGATCTCAATAGCTTGAATTTCACTCTAAAGTTCATATTGTATTCTCTGATTGAATTGATTAATCACAATTTAACCAAGCATTCTGATTTATTAATTCCCATAAATACATCACAAGTGTGGAGCACTATCTCCTGTACCTGCTGTTGGTGTGTGACGTTGTTTTGATTCGGGGCTTAGTGATTTCATGTGGTTGTTTCCGCGTACTTACAACAAATAATTATTTAAATCATGCTCAACTGATCACAGATCGTATTCTCTTCTTAATCCTTGTTGACTGTTTGAATAGCTAAGCCTTGTCTTTATGCGCTTTCATTTTCAACAATACTACTTGGGCTCAAAAGAAAAGAGCGACAGGGTATCACAGGCAGATCAATATAAGAAAGTGGAAAACCTGAGATGTTTCTCCTTCTGATACTGAGTCAGTGAGTTAATTATCATTTGTCCAGTTGAAACAATCGCATAACGTATTTCAACTAATGCTCGTTTACTTTCAATCGCTACACAGGTGCACTTTGGCAGTAGCAGGAAGAAATTGGATTCTAATAAGAAATAAATATTCAACTACTAATATTCAACTACTAATAGTCAAAATAATAACATATGTGCCATTCGAGAAAGAGTAAAATAAGGCAGGATACTAATAGCTGTTATAAATTTTCTAACCAAATAATTGGTGCAGCAAGGTGGAGATACACTTCATTATGGAGACCAATATGCTGTTCTCTTTGCGGCCCCAGCAGCTCAACCTTGCCTTTAATGAACGTTGTCATTACTTAAATCAATTTTAGTACTATTCACATATTAACCAGCCCTTGCAAGGTCCTGTAGTTACTAGAGAGGGCTCACTGAATACCGTGTAGCAAAAGTAATCAGCACGGCAGCGATCCTTCCTCTCTTCTGGACCACACGTTTGGATTCTTTCTATTTGGAATTACAGAGAGCCTCCTCGTTCTTTGTGTCACACTTCTGTGTGTAGACTCTAACCTTAATTCTAATAGTAAGAGTTTGAAATCAAGATATTGGAAGTTAAACCACTTAATATAAGAATAAAACCGTAGGCTACTGTCTACCATCACTAACGTAGCACGCAGAGGCTACCTAGCAGCTTTGAATGCCCCCACAGAACATCCTAAGTCCCAGATTGGTCTAAACTCCCATGCAAAATTTCCCCTGCTTCTAAGAAAAGACCCACATGTGATGCTAAACCCATTTGTTTTATACTGGTCTGGCTGATTACAAAAGAAAAAATAAACAGTTTCTTCGAACTTTAGCCAAGGTTACTCAGTCTACATCAGAAAAAACTTTTGTTAGGGTATCACTAACTCTTGCAACATATGTAATAATTAATTTCTTCAGACAGGAATTAATTAGGTTGGTTTTGCACTTTGTTTGCATTGCAATTATTGGCAAATTTCCTAAACATTGGAAACGTACAGGACCGTTAGCAAGGTTTTGCTGGAATTTACACGACACAGCTTAGAAAATTCATCATTAATGACTTTGGTGAGGGTTGTTAAGGTTATGATTGTGCATCCGTAGTGTCTGGTGTTAATGTATGGTATTAAAACCAAGTATGGTGTTAATTTTGGATAGCCAGTGTTATATATCCATTATTACTTTTATAAATCACACTTTATAGGTATTGCATACCTCGAGACTATACCTGACCTCTGAGGTCATATTGCCATTTTGGTAGCTCATTACAACCTTTATAAAGTGAAACACGTTTTCTGGTAAGTGGTTATACAGATTGGTTGCAACATGTTGGTAATGCCACTACACAGAGGTAATCAATAAAAATCACAAGCAAATTGTTGTAACACTAGAGAAATGTTTAATGTCAAGAGCATAGAAATAATAAATAATTGCCTATTATTTCTATGGTCAGGAGAACTTAATTAATCAAATAACTTACATCATGTAGATGATTCCACCATTATGTACATCAGCACTATGCTAAAAAGATTAAGAATTATTGATATTGGAAACAGAATGCTTGAAATTAGGGGCAAAACTTTGAACATTGCACTGGAAGCGGTAAAAATAAAGTTCGCATAGAGCCATAGGATATGCATACTGAGCACAACAAGTTCTTTATTTCTAATTTTAATGTCAAAGAGGTATTTTACTTCAGATTATGTTGCTCACACACCAATTCCTTCAAATCTTTCGCCCATGGAGAGCTAAGGAGGTTAGCCATTGATTTCCTTGACTGGATGGCGCATGACTTTGAAAGACAATTTTTATGCAGATGCCAATTCAGCCAGTCATTGAAGCTCTCAGTATTTTGGAAAAGTGATTTCTGGATCTTAAATCGTTGCGCCTATACTTTAAATATTGTTGGAAAACTGTGGCCGAACTGAAGTGTCACAAAGTGACTTATGAGTTGAGTGCAACGTGATATGTAAAATAATTTAAGACGATCTACCCAGATACACAACATTTGAAGACATTTTGAAATACCTTGAGTCTAATTGGATTGACTGTGCACCTTGTCTTTGTCACTTATTCAAATTGACTTATTGCATGCTGTGCACGAACGTGTTTTGAGTGCATATGTCCTGGTTTGAATCAAATGGACTCATAACTTCATTACAGTCAAATATATAGGCACCAAACAAACCTCCTAACATTGCTGATATTGGACTGGAGAAAAATATATCAAATTTCATTTGCTGTTGTTAATTATTGATTGACTGAAGCCAATTTTAACGGTTTCTAGGGGAAAGAATTGAAATGGATGAGAAAAGACAGGCCAATCAAGGATCAAGGACATTTGGTCCTCTCTACCAAATGGAGGAGTGTCTCTTTTCACGGTAAAACTGGGTGGCAACGGCATTGGCTACTGCTAAAACCGGCATCGTCTCTATCGAGGTAAACAGTTGAAGTAAAAATGGTGGAAAATTTTCTATCTCATTTGTAACTAGCCCAATATTACACAGCACATATATCCATGACTACACATGGCTTTAAGCGTGAACGAGGCTGAGTGTATTTTTATCCATAGGTCATTTTTATAAAAGTGTTTTTGGAATGATGCAAAAGACCCCACAATTCACATAGAATTTTGTAATTTACAATAATACTTTTTGTTGTCGTGTCATGTGTAAACATTAGAATTAATACTCGATACAGTTTACATTGGAAAACCATGAATTAAAAATGTATACACGCCCTTTAAGCACTGCTAGAGGTATAAATTTTATCAAATAGTTCAAAAATACAATTAGAAAATTAACAACAAAAAAGGGTCCAACGTATAGGACTTAACGTACATAAAAACACATTAGTAATGAGAAGGAACTGTCTATCACGGCGCTAAAAAGGAAGGAGAGACATCCATTGAAGGTTAATTACTACAGAGGTATTTTCTTACACTTGTTTACATATATACAATTTATTGGGCATTTGAAGAAGACATGGATACAAAGACGCGCTACTGGCTACCAAAGAACAAGATAAACAATTGGTTGCATATTCCAAAAGCTGATTTGTGTCCATGCAACTAAAAAGATGGTGTCACTACAATATGCTTCCGTTTGTTGATGTGAAAACGTTGTGACCAGCCCACGATGGTATAATCACAGATTACTGACTACATGAATACAGTCGTGCTGTGGCATCATAGCATGATATTTCTAGAGACAAAATCGCTCAGCAATCTCTATTTCTGGAGAACTATGAGGATCAATTTTGTTGTTAGATGTTAAACCGATCACGTCTGGATTTGCCAGGTGGTGAAAATTAGAAATGACGCCTTGTTACTACAGAAAGCGCGCTGAGACGAAGACAGCGACCACATGACGATGAAGAGATAACAATTGTGTTGGAGAATTAGTTAAAAAATTTAATATCGATTTTTAAGCTTTTTAGACACTGTAATCTTGTCATTTGATGAAATATAGTCCAATAGTCACACTACCAAAACAAGGGTTCAAATAAGAGATTTGCGGTAACTAGCAATATTCTAAGTCCATATCAAGATGTTCGCAGTAAATCATCATTTACCGGTTTGATAAATTATATAATTTTTGTTGATCGTTTATAGCTTTACTAGAGCAAACATGATTAATATGTTTACCATCACCTGAGAGTAAACCACAAACAATGCAAGCCAACGTGTTTATTTCGACAGCAGTAAGCATAGTCAAAATATTCTAACTTACTAGCATAAGGTAAACACACAAGAAAATCATTATTCATTGATTAAAATACCACGAATCCCAATTTTGTCAGGAATATGATAAGTTTTATGTCAAAATTTTAAACATGTAACAGATATTTCCAAATACAGGGAAACTGGGAGCTGAAAACATAAACATATCTTAACCAAGTTAACTTATGGATTTAGATATTACTGTAGCACCTTTGCGTCTGCATTTAGATATCACTGTAGCACCTTTGCGTCTGCATTTAGAGATTACCTTAGCACCTTTGCGTCTGCATTTAGAGATTACCTTAGCACCTTTACGCATGCATTTAGATATTACTGTAGCACCTTTGCGTCTGCATTTAGATATCACTGTAGCACCTTTGCGTCTGCATTTAGAGATTACCTTAGCACCTTTGTGTCTGCATTTAGATATTACTGTAGCACCATTGCGTCTGCATTTAGATATCACTGTAGCACCTTTGCGTCTGCATTTAGAGATTACCTTAGCACCTTTACGCATGCATTTAGATATTACAGCAGCACCTTTGTGTCTGCATTTAGATATTACCTTAGC
>JANTCA010010003.1:7943-27736 GCA_024741275.1 Chironex yamaguchii | reverse complement strand
GCAATAAGTTACTCTTACATTGGATGTTTACAGCATTCAAATTTTCGCGCGGTTTTTTTTTTCCTTTCTGTTGCTACCATCTTGGACTTTAAAACTTGGCCCGAGTTTTTGACTGAGCGCTCATTCTAGCCTATTATTTGTATGACTAACACTTACTTTGAAAATGTCGGCGTCAATGCAATTTGATGTATCTATTGTTAAACAAATTTATTAAGATAAGAAAATTTTCTACTCTAGGATAAATTGGTTTGAATGTAATCTGTGATGTTAGTGTTGATTTTCCATAACGCGTCAAAATCCTGTTGATTAGGGCAAGCTGTTCGTTATAAAAGAAATTGAATAACGCCTGTTGGAACATTACCGCCATATTTTTTTATGTGGAAATGAAATCGGAGAGAGATTCAACCAATTGCATTTCTTTTTGATTTCGAAAATAATCAATGGAGAGATAGGTTGCATTTGGAGCCAGTATTTCAAGCTATATTAATGAAAAGATCATGATATTGGTAGGAAGATATTATTTCAAACTTATGCTAAGTAAAATGAAAAGTGCAAATTAACGTCATGTCACTGAGTCGTGCCAAGTCCACCATCACTGCCTTCACTTGTTACATGTTCAGAGTGTTTAATTTATTTTATCAGTTTCGTCTGCTCACTTTTTATGACATAACGTTACTTTGTAGGGATTGCAAGCTATTATTGTTACTGGGAATTTATAAAATATTTTTTACAACAACTTTACACAACGTTGTCTTAAAATGCCACTATTTGAGGAGTTAAGTGCAGCCTCCTTCTGATTCTCAGACCAGCCAATGAACGCTGCTGTTTATCAGTTTCTTTAACTTTGTTTCTTTTCTTTAATTCCATCAAAAATTCAGGATGTTGATAGTGAAAATTAAACACATTTAATAGCATTCTATTTGATGGTAAATTGTGAAAACGTTATTTCAAGACAACAAGGTTTTTAGCCACGCAGTTGATCGTGTCTTTAATTTTGAGATTTATCATTTGCAAACAACGAACATAAATTGCTGAAAGGTTTTTTCAAAAAGGTCAGTTGTTGTGAGATGCTTTATCAAAACATCTGTACCCTGTCATTTTAGAACCACGTGTTGCTCTTAAAGAACACAAAAGCTGGATTTCTTACGATTTGTATAGAATGAGATCAGGAAGCGTTCTTTTAATCATCTGTTTTAATGATAAATATCTCTGTCTTGAGGAAAGGAAAACATCAAGGAATATGCACGTCATAGTTGGCTCTTAAGCTATAGATAATCAAACTTAGTCACAATGACTTTCAAGACGTCATCAGGCTTGTCTAGGATAAATCCAAATTTACAGAAAAAGACATAACAATCTCGCCACTCAATTTATGCATAGCACGTATGGAGATCAAGAAAATGTGAACCGGATTTTGTATACGAGAAAAAAAGAGGACGTAAAATCTGAAAAGTCGAATGTTTCTGCTTTTGTCTTTCTTCAAGAACGTCCAATTGACAGCACTATGCAAAATATGTCCTTTGAGTAAAGGCAAAAGGAACCTATTCCTTGATCTCCGATAGTCTATGTGCACGCGCGTTACATACACGCAGTCTACAAACAATTAAGTGTATGGCCTCGTTTTAGCATTGATGCAAAGTAACTTTGGAAAACATAGTACATAATAGTAAGATACATAAGTAAGTAGTAAATTAATGACAGATGCTTTACAAAATACCAAGGAAAGTTCAATGGAAAACGTTTTTCTCGTTTTTCTCGTACTACTTAAAGTGTAATTGTAAGCCTTTGTGGTATTTCTTGATTTTGGTCCAATATTTTGATACAGGAATAGTTATGTCAAAAACTTTAACTCCCTAGATCGGGCGGATTACCTCATTGATCAGAAGTGACTAGCGCAACTCCTTCATACCCTTCTTTATCAGGCATTAAATTCGACAGAGATTGCAAACGCAGAAATACATATAGGAAACAGGAAATAACATGATATGTTAGTAAACTGTCCAATCAGAATCATTAGGAGCAAACTAGGCACTATCTTATGTGGTAGTTGGTCATACTGGAATCGGTGACTTCAATCTGCTAAAGATTTACGCCAAGGCCAGATTTGATATGCTCCAATACGCCAATTTTTTCAAATACCGCATTTCCTCTAAAAACGCCGCGCCGTTCCTTAAAAAACTGAACTTTTTGATGCGGCGTTCAATAGAGGGCAACGTTTATCAGAGGGCGGCGCTCATTGCAAATGAGATAAAAACAGACTTAAAACATTTTTTTCTTTCCCCAAAAAACGTAACAAAAGATTCTGTGTGAAAAAAGTTTTAAATTTCACAGATGTCTTCAGGGTATCAAAAATTTCAAAGAATTTCAGTATCACTGTCTCGCTCTCAGTACTTGCCTATAACATGAAAACATTCATAGCCTTCACAGATGACAGACTCCGAAATTTTGAGATGATTGACAAAAGCTTGATCTTCATCCAGTGCCTCCGTTGCCTGTTTCAACAAAGCAGCAACATTCGAACAAGGCAATTCCTCTTTAAAACAATGGATTTGCCCATCCTCTGATCCATTCGTACATGCCTTTAAGCCTCACACTTAGAAAGATTTGATGATTATCTCACTGCTCAATCCATTCCACGCTTCCATTGTACCTTCCCAAAATACCTAAATCATTCTATAAGCTTTCGTCGGGGTGGAGGTTTCTGATTTCCCTCTTCTAAAAATGCGGCGTTCAATAGAGGGCTACGTTCATTAACGAGGGGGGAGGGGCGTTCATTAGGGAGCGGCGTTCATTAGAGGAAATACAGTATCCATTTTCACAAAATAGTCCAGTGACGTATTGGACAAAACATATCTGCCACTGGTATAAAAACTTTCGAAAGAGCCATCCGCCAAAGATCTATGATGGAAAGAGCCTCATTTCCAGTTTGGGTGGTTGTTATGAAAGATATAGTCGAATGTGCCTTGGTAGGCATTGCTTCATTAAAGATACATCATATAGTTTGCAATCAACCGGTCATACAGGGACACATGTGATCAATGAGACCTTTTTCACGCCTAGATTTTTACATAAAATAGACAAAGTACGAGAAAATCCAGAGTTCTCTTACAAAAATGTGTTTTGATTCCTACGAAAATGCTATAGAAAGATTTATGTTTAAAAGCAATAACGGAAATATGATACCATGGTGATAAGACTTTTAGGCCGTGACTTCCATGTTATACATTTTGAGATCCTGATGATTTTCCATAGAACTAGTTTAAAAGGTGTTGATATATACTTGTGACAAAATATTCGTAGTTAATTCGAAGCTTAGGTAAACTCTTTTGACCTACAGCAAGCCATGTTTGGTTTTATGAGAGAGTTGATTGAAGCAGTTCAATAATATGTGAAATGTGATTCTTGGTTATGACTCTTTAAACTAAGACAAGGACACGAATGACTATTAAGTCGCCACTAGGATTAGAAGTTGAGATCTAACTGTCACGCTAAATGCAATCTGAAGGAGCATAAAGATAACCGGGAAGAAATTTGTTCCGTATAACAAAACGAGGACAGTAACGCATGCTCAGTAACGAAGCTGATGCAAATGGTTGAAACCATAGAATTGGCTATTACGTCTTTGGTTGAAACCATCAAATAAATATGGCTGTGCTTATCCATGCTAGCAACTCGCCAAACTATTGCTGGTAACTCGCAGGTTTAAAAGTCGTGTAATGTATTTCGGACTACTTTTTCATATGCACAGATCCTTGCATAAAAATATGCACAAATCTATGCAATTTTTTTCATCTATCGATGCGTAGGAGTTTTCATGGTTGTCTTTAGCTTATTACTTTGATTGTACTAGCATTTGCATTCTGCCAATAGTCTTCGATGCTGCTATTATCACACAAAGTAAATATTGCTTAAGCAAACCGGGAAAAGCAACAGTGGACAAAAGATTATGACTTAGTAGTGAATTTTCCAAGTACAGGCTAGACCTGGAGTGAACCAAAGATTGCACGTAAAATAATTTTAGCACGTAGGTTTCTTAAGAAGCCACACTTTGTCGAAAAGCTCTGTTCTTGCTTAAAGAAGAAATGTGAAAAATTGCATTTATTTCACTTACTCTATATCGAAAACCCTAAGAGAGCTAGGAGCCCATCCGCACTCGAGTATAAAATATGATAAATCGTACCCACTATTGCTGTATCTTTAAAGGTGGCACATGTTTGTCAGGAAGTTGTTTAATTGATGCAGTGCGAATACCAAAATTTGAAACATGACGAATGGTTAGATTTTGACTAAACAGACAAAGGAACCATCATAGAGCCTTGGGCACTTTTTCACGAAAAATATTATTAACCAGTGTGAATCAGGAAGGCTTATCATTGTTTAATTAGAATGCATGTGAAAAACCCAAACTACCAAGGAACTTTATGCTGAGGAATGGCAATTTTTACTAAAGTTTGTCAAATCTGACACAGTTTCTCTGTTTGGTGGGGATTTCGAGTTTGACAGAGTTTGTCATGTTTCTTGTTCGAGCAGGCTCCAGGTACAATATTAAGCTTGAAAATCTTAACGAGTGATGGTGGCAGTTGAGGCCATTTATCAATCATCACTCATCAGGGAATGACTGAGTAGTGAATTTCGTGTTAACTTTCTAATCACGGGATTACTATAGAGTCTCTCGTCCTAGTTCCCCTTTGCCAAATTGTGTCTAGTGTCTCGTGGAAGTATATGATCCAGGGCACCATCAAATGACAGATAGGTACATGAATTTTTTGCCAGCAGGAATAACATATGATTAGTTCAGTGCTAAGGTTCAGAAGCCCAAACGAGACACTTATAAACTTTCACTTCTTATCGTGTCATGCTTTTGGGAGACTATAAAACTTCTATCGTCTCCTCTTGGAAATTTTCTGCAAAACTTTAAATGCTCCTGAATAAAAGCGAACGAACTTACACTGTTTCCTGAATAAAAACGAACGAACTCATTTTATTGTTGTTGCCTACAAAAGAAAACAAAAACATTTATACCATTCTTGTATTATGTAACTTTCATTTACTGGTATGCAGTCTGTTTCTCTGTATTTATAGACAACATTAAATTTTTTTCATTTTCTTTTGTAAATATCAATAGTAACATCCCCTTTGTAGAAAACAACAAAAACAAAATCAGGATCATGTGTATATAAAATCTGTTCAGTTCAGATTGTATTAATGTCAGCTGGAGATAGCTGCTGAATAGCAGAAACGTGTTTTACAAACTGAGGACCGTTGTATTCCTGATCAATTTCATATCTGGACTTGATAGGTTTTTTAGGTAAGTGATTAAACAAAGACATTATAGATATTTTCGCATAATTATCATTGAAACATCATAAACAAGTAATATTTCATCTTAATCGTACTGAATAAACCAGGACATTTAGACAGGAGTAGAAAATTCGGTCAAAATAAGCATTTAAGATTTGACGTGACAGTCATCTCCCTTTACGACAGTACAAATGAAAATGAGGGCAGTTGAATCATAACTACTGGACCAAGAAAGAACCCCAATAGCAAAACACGAGAAAGTTTCATATTTTTGTGAACTTTGAATGTTCAATGATACAGAATATGCCAGTATAGGCCAAAAATCAACTGTCTTTATTATCATTCATATAGCGAAATAAAAAACATGTTACCTTTACATGTTTCAGAATGCCGTTTGCGTTAATGCTGATAGTTTGCAGGTGAGAACGAATTGTTAACTGTATTTCGGGATGAACATTTTATGTTTGTCAATGTGGCAATTGAAAATTTGAGTCGAAGATTACGTGGAGATTTGCCTTATTAAACAGTCCTCGAGGATATGATCTGCTACATGTGCTATTAATCAGAACCAAGATTATGTAAAAAGTGAAAAATCGTATATCTTACCATGCGCTGATAGTTCAATATTACCTCTTGTATTGACGCAGCTCCTTAAATTTATAATCAACTGATTGACACCGATTTCAACGTACCTTTTTCAGCCTAACACAGATATTTACAACTAAAATAGTTTATCTCTTGCCTTAAGAGTGAGGGTGACCACGCTGCCTTTGATCTACCAATATCCTTGTCCGACACTTTGTGAAACTATTAGTTGAATACAATGGATACAAGATTTATCTTTGCAATAAACATAGAGGAGGTTGTCAAAATGTGCTTGTTTGATTGAAATCTTGCATTGTGAAGTTCAACAACACTGAGAAAGCTGATTAGTGGAAAATCAATATAGAGCAGGAAAAAGGTGAGTGGCATTTGTGCGGTCCTAAGAGAGTCTTAAATGGTCCTTTTAGTACTAAACCGATTGCATAAAAAGTTTTGAGCTTCTTAGTTTAATCGTAGAAGAAAATTTAAAAGATTTAAATGACTTTAGCACCTCATAAGGAGATCAACATGATGAGTTATCTGGTTGCATTTTTACCAATCAATCGATGTGTTTACAAAGCAACCATATTTAAAGAGGAGAGTCATGTCAACCTTAGAGTAAATACAAATGTAATCTTAAGATTGCTTTGATGATCTATTATTGGTTAAAACTGACTACACATTAACTGAGAACTTGCATTTTGCGGAACTTTACTTCCTGTGTTTAGGAGCACGCAGAAGAAGGGTTTGTGAATTGAACACACCTCACGCTTAAGCAAAAATTGAAATGCTTTTCCTGTCTTCAATATCTATGTGATAGGGTGTCTGGTGCTGTCAGTTTTCTGGAGAGGGATAACCGCAATGTCATCCTGTTAAGGAAAATGATCATGAAGGTGAAGATAATTAGCGTCGTTAGGTATTATTATCATCACCCATGTATGCGAAACGATAATGTTTACAGTCATGTGTGTGTGTTCTGGCTCTAACGTTTATATTCCTTGACCTAGAATTCTCATTTTTGATATGTGGGTACACTTTTGTAATATCTAGGTCAAGTGTCAAGGTCATAGGATCAGGGTCAGGATCAAAGGAGCCTTAAAACCTTATAATTTTGCATTTTTCTTCATTTATTGGATCTTTGATCCTTAATATTAGGTCAAAATTCTCTGAAGGTCAAGGGGAAGGCTACCTGAAGTGAAGCTCAAAGTTTAGCTACCATACTTTTGGATTTTAGGTATATTAGTTTCAATGTGTTTTAACGTTTAGCAAGCGAGCCTAGAGCCTTCGACTGAAAGTCATTTCTTGTCTTTTAGCAGTGACATTAATGACATCCATGACAAAGCTACTGACGAAGGACTTTGAATAATCCTTCTAAAAAGTAAAATTGGACTGTTTAAAAAGCTTAAAACAAGATCAGTATTCTTGCGTTGCTTCATAGATTAATAAACAATTTCCTATCAGAAAAATAGCAATTCTATGCTCAATGTTTTTGTTAGCAAGATTAAACAGTATCACTTTCTAAGATACTTTAACATAGAACATTTTAGTTCTTATTTCAATTAAAAACCCATTTTCTTTGGGCATAACATAACAACACTGTTTCACATAATTACACTACCTATATTAGTTATCCATGTACTAGGGCACACTCACGTATTTCAGGAAGTGATCTTTGTAAAGTTATGAAAACTTAAAGCTCTTTTAATAGCCAATAAAGACATCTCCTGCCAAAAATATCACTGCCACTATTCTTTTTGCTTTTTTGTCGGTCAACTGTTATAAAATTTACAAAATGAGAAATTCCAAGTTATAATAGTGGTTTGACAGTTGACTTACAAAGAGTGTTATTCAAACAATGAATATAAAAGCTGAGACATGTCTAGTCATGGACCATCGGTCAATATACTAAACAATTATTTCCTTACTTAACAATGACTCTCCTTGATGTACAAGTTTAAATAATCCTGATATACATGCTTGGTTCTTAGTTTAGTTGGTAGGGGCAGATGTAGACCGAGCTGCCTTATATAAACAGAAATTAAAATGTAGTCATTGAATGACTTTGAATTAAACTGAGAACGCCCGCTACAAACCTACCAATGTCTTGTTGAAATGAGTTTGAAGGGAATTTTTCAGTGGAAGCCACTAGTCCAACAGATTTTGTCCTTTGGTTACATATTAGAATCTGGACCCAAGAGTAGAAGCTTATACAGACGTTACATTCCCTTACCAATAAGAAATCCTTGTATTATACGTGTATAAATAAAACAAAACAGTATACGCAATCGTACCATTAAAAAGGAATTATGTGACGAACATTGAGGAAGTACCCTTTTGGCCCTTTTTGCACAGATCCTAATTTAACGTTGACCCCTTTAGATTGGTCCATATTACGCCAAAAGCAAATCGTGGCTTATCACCAAGTGCTCATTTTATCAAGAACGATTTTGTATTCGTGAACAGAGTGTTATTAAATTGAATTCTTTAGCCCACTTGCTGGAATGATGATTTATTTTGAAAATCTACGCACATTTTCTGGCAATAGGATGCATTCTTTGTAATTATCGTGTGTACATGTTCAGAAATGAATTCACAGTCTTACACTGTGGTGTTTTCTTTAAGATTGATTAAGAATTGAGTCTACAAGAGAATGCAAGCAACTTAACGAGACAGTTTACACTATCACATTGTCTCGTTTGCTGTTACTTTAACAAAACAACAATAAAAATGTGAAGCAAATTGTTTATGAATATAATAATGTACCCCGCTTTGAGTGTTTCGACATTGCGCTTGCCAAAAAGCTGAACTGTATTTCTCTCGTTTGAGCTAACATGCAAATAAATCATCCAACAACAACCAATTATGATATTCTAGGCCTCCTCCTAGAACGCCTGTTTTCCGATAAAATCTTTCAAAACCTTCCCTACCCTGGCACTAAACTTATTGCCACAGAAATATGTCCGAATAAACAGAATTTTAATACCCAGCTAGCAGTGATTCGTAAACAAAGCCTAGTTGAAATCCTCTTGATCTTACAGAAGTCAAAGGGAAGTATGACATCAGCAGTGCCATGTCCATACTGGTGTTTAGGCAGATATAAATAAGGATGTAAACATGATTTTTTCCCCTTTGTTAATAGAAATTACTTTCATTGGAAAATAGACGAGGTGTTATGCAACAAAAGAAATTTTAAAACGTAAAGCTTACTACGACTATAGAATAAGATAAATTTGTAACTGTAACATCCTTTTGACTATGACTAGACCATGAGCTTTTAAGTGAGGCTGCTAGGATTAATACTTACTGATGGCATGATGGTTTAGTGAAATGTTTTAAGTGTTCAGCCATGTCCTTAAGTCTTTCAACATCACGAGAATACCTTAGACTACAAAAATGACTGTATGAACGTCTTGACAAATGCCTTTTCATCTTGAAAACAGGAGCTTAAAAATATTGCTAAGTCACCCTATTAATTTAAATAGGAAAGTTGAGATCATAGACTTCTATATTATATCTATATCTATGGTTGACATAGCCTTATTGCAATTATTGCGATCACTTGCAAGATAATTTGTCTTCGATTACGAACATAATCTTAGAGACGAGTGTCCGGAAGCAAACCACAATTTGAGAACGCCTTTGTGAATAACCCTTAAATCCTGTCTGATCTTCACATCGGGACTTACAGCTAGCTACAGATTACACGGATAGTACTAGGAATGAAATAAATAAATGAAACAGGACAAACAGTATAAACTTACAAAATCCAGCCTTTGGGTTTATCTTTTCTTGTTATTAAACATGAGCAAGCAGCAAAATGAGTCTGCAATATATCACAATCGTGGAAACAAGTTCCACATCAATTTTAAGTTAACAACAGTGGATTAACTTGTTCCAACTGTTTCCATTATCAAACGTCAAAACTCCATTGTCATATCGAAATCGTTTTACTTGCTCCTTTAACCCTATTGTTTATAGCACGAACGATGCTGGATGGAAAACGCACTTAGATTCTACTCCTTACGTCTTTAGCTGTAGTTTTCACTGCATAAACCAAGTAAGACCTGGTTAAATCTATTCTCTACAGCATCAACATGGTTGCCTGATATAATACAGACGACCACTGGGAGCCATTAGTGTCAAAAGAAATACGGATTTGGATAGGGTCAAACGAGGAACAATCATGCTTCGTGTCAGGAGATTACCCTGACTTAAAAAGTAACAACATGTCCCCATACGTTGCTATATGAGGCACACATCTAAGGATCATCTTTATTTCAACCTATGTATGGATGTACAATAGGGTTATAATTTCTTGGTTACGTTCAAATAAAGGTTTCACACGGTAACATGACTTGGTAAAGGATAAGAACATTAGTCCTCTTAAGACAGCGAAGACGAAATTTTCTCGACGGAATTTTTTTTAACAATTTGTTTATTTCTGGAAATGCATGAGTGAATTTACCGTTACAGTTGACTAAATGTGCCGTTTAAGCATATTTACTGGAATAGACCAGTTTGTCTTGCTGAGAATAGCAAACTATTTACTTCAAGAGAATGAGGAGTTAAACTGCTTTTTCAATCCTGTGCTTAATTGTCCATATACGTTCTTATCAATTTTTAATACTTCGACGCGAGATTTTCGACACTATTTCCTTTTACAGGGACACATTTAAGCTAGCGGTTGACGATGACAATATTCTTCTCTCTGAAAAAAGTGTCACACTAAAGGTCAAATATTCTCTTAGCTGCCACTGCAGACAAAACTGCCCAATTATGCACAGTGACATATCCAAGGAGGGAATTGGGCTCAAACCCGTCACTTAAGAATCAGCAGCAGATTGTGCATCCGTCGCCTATTTGAGTGGTGTAACTCTTCGCTCTTCTTGGCACGAGTGAACCCGGTTTAATTCCTTTTATCAATCTAAACGTATTACAAATAGAGGTAGAGCTATTGTATCTCCCTGCAACACACCAGCACATATTTTAAAAGTATTAATCCCACCTTACAGGAAACTAACAAGTTGCAAGTGTATTACAATATAATGATTGGATCCACGGTTTGTATGATAGCCGATATGCATATAGTATTTTCTTCATTTTACTTCTATTATATATAGAGTCGAAGGCTGCTGTACAACAAACCATGGTAAAAACAGCACCTGGATTTTTTTCGCGTTTACTCTCTCTTATGGACGACGGTATTGTTATGATTTTAGCATGTGTCTATCCTTTCCAAAACCCAGTGTGATTTTTTCTAGGCATTGCATTAAAAATCTTGCAAGCGATAAGCGTCAGTTTTATTCCCTTATAATTTCAACAAAACCAAGGTTTCTCCCTTATAGGCATACAACTGATTTTTCATGGGAGGGAGGGGGATGTTAGCACTTTTCCCCAGAGCACATTATCTTTAGCACAGTTTAAACTAAATTTATCATCATCACCATGTGCCGCTGTCAATATGAAGGCTGGCTACAATCCTCTATCCTCGCCTTCTGTCTTCTGCCATTCTCTTCGTATCTAAATCCCCTCTGGTGCCACTCCATAAATAGATATCGTCATCACTTCTGCCTGAATCTTGCACGGATTCTTTTCCTCTCCATAGTTCCTTCTCAAATTACTTCTGATGACTCCCTACCACTCTCTCTCGTTACATCTAACCCAAATTGCCAAAACTAATTCTATCTCATTCCAGTTTTAACTTTGCCCAACTATTTGCAGAGAACTCGAGAAAAAATGCCTGGCTGTTCTTTCTCCACTTTTGTATTTTGATGTATTTTGTGACTTGGAACTTTAAGTGATGTATGAAGGCTTTTGCAATAATCCTTGTTATAATGGTATTCCTTGTTTCTATGCTGTTAGCTTTCAGTTATGATTAGGCTGCTTTTTTCTGCTGATTTCATTTCTTGTCTTTTAAACTGAAAAATGTTTATCATTTTAAAATGATGTTGGGATTTACTAGATATTATGTTAGGCATTTTTGAAAATCTTTGTATATTTCGGAATGTTCTGTCTTCGCGGTTTCCTAATCTGTATTGCTGTTTCTAGTACAGTCAACTCTCGCCTTATGGACACCCCTCTGTTACGGACACAAACGAAATCCCCGACTGAAAATACAAAGAAATGACTGAACGCGGCTTCCCCTATAACGGATTCTTGCTATTACGGAGATGCGGACACTACGTGTGGTCCCATTTGAACATTTCAATTTACATTTTAACATTTTAACTCTCGATAGAACGAACACATGCTGTTTATAACTGTCAGATGCTACGCAAATGCATTGCATTGATAATTACCTGTTGATCTTGAGCATCCATTGCACGATCTATTTCCGCGGAATTTTAGCCGTGTGTTGATTTTTAGCAAAAGATTTGCGTTTTCCAGATCGTCGCGTCTGACGACACTTGAAAAGTATTTCTTGCCACAATAAAATTACAAAGTAATGCAAAACTTATAAACTACAGAAATACAAATCTGTTCATAGAATCGCATGGTTGCTGTTGATTGAAAAAAAAATTTTTTTTCAAGCAATAACTTAGTGACTTTTTTCTTATCTCGCTATTACGGACTCTCGTTATTGCGGACGCAATATTTTGGTCCCCACGGTGTCCGTAATAACGAGAGTTGACTGTGTTTGCTTTGCTTTTCACTTGCTACTTTAACAGGCAATTTTGGGTGTTTAATTTCTTATGTGTTCCAGAAAATGCGATATTAATCCAGTTTTTATTTCAAACATATGACCCAGTTGTGATTTGCTTCCATTTGAATTTTAATGAGTATGTAGTTTAAGGGGTATTTAAGGAACTATGTCCGCTTTATTGAATAAATTCACCCTGGCATACATTGTTTCTATTTGTAAAATATCTTTTCCTACATAGGCTCCCATGTTTCCACCTCTCAGCCTAAAAGTTATGTTTGGGAATTGCCTTATTATTGCGCAGAGACAGTCCAAAAATTTTGATACATCGTCTCCATAGCCTACATTCCTCAGACTATTGCTTAAGATAGTTGTGAGTTTAGTATTTTCCTTCAAAGTGGCAACTATAATTCTTGCTTGGACGTTGTCAAAGCAGGTAGACGATTTCATTAAGCTTGGGGTAAGTAGCATATCTCTCTCCCTCCCTCTCTCTCTCATATTGTTACATTAATGGAGCTTTTCCGAGGAGAAGAAGGCATACATTTTCTTTGTCCGCACTAAATATATTCAAGTTCTTTTTCTTCATGAAACCACTGATGACCCTAAACGCATATGGTATCAATTATATTCTTGCTTGCTAGAGTTGTGACCTCTTATAACTTGTACATTAAAAGTTGAGACATTTCTTGAGATATTGCCAACGTTTGCCACCAAACTTTTATTTTCTCTGCTACAATAATAGCCAGATTACTTTTTTTCCTTGGACTTGAATTTCATATGATTCGTGTACATTGCCACCTCGTAAAAGCGTCAAAGTTTAGCAACTGTTGATATAAAAATTAAATGTCTTGAAATATGAACAGACTGTTTTTATCCCCGAGTTTTCTGTCAGAAATTCTAATTGCGTTTATTGGAACTAAAATTCCATAATTGTTGTAAGTTATGTTTGTATAGTTTAAAAGAGAACAAGGACCGATCTATCATTAATTCCCTAAGCTCTGTTAACGAAGGACAAGGTCAATCTCTAATTTCTTACAGAGACATCCTTTTTCAAATCAAGATGTCTGCTGTTATTCAATAGACTTGTCATGCATGTAGCTCGAAATTTATGTACCTATAATTGATTGTTTTACAGACCACATACGTGCTCAAAATTATTTCTTTTGATTTGATTTGTGCTGTTTTACCTACGAAAGGTGTCACTTTAACTTCGGTAGATGTTACGATGTCATTGTTCTCCCTGCTGTTTCTGAAACGCGTTATTATAAAGAATAAAAAGTTAAGATGTTTGTAAGTACAGACTGGTAATCAGCGTTAACATTAGGAAACAGTTATAAGCAGAAATCCATTGAAATGCCTTCAACAAAGCACTGTAGGAATCCAAATGTTTTTGAATGTAAGTCTTATCAATGTTTGCTAAAATCACTCTGTTCAAAATAGGTTGTACCCAACTGTTTATTTTCCTTCACAGGATAACATCTACCACTGTTAGTTTGAGAAAGTACCCAGTGCAGATTTTGTTTCCTCTGAGACATGGTGTTAGCATTCCACACCTGAAGATGATTTTGACTTATTTTGAACATATAAAATACCAGCAGCCAGGCGTTGAGATCTGTACTAACTTCATGATGAGAAAATAATAGGAACTTTCCGTATATATATGACTTGATACATTTTCAGCAATCAAGGCTTAGACAAAAGCTCGCCACAAATTCTCAAATTAGCGATATTTTGGTCATTGCAGAGTAAACTGAGAAAACTGAAGAAGGAGAAGGCTGAACAGAAACTGGATTTTGATAAACCGAACAGACCAGAGGTGCACACTAAGTATGCTGTTCAGGTCAAGAGCAGGTTCGATCCCCTCTTGCGAGAAGAGGAAGCTGATAACTGGGAGCTAGTAAGAAACATTCAAGTATATGTTGCACAAGAGTGTGTTCCAAAGAGGGAAAGGGAGAAAAAGAAGGAGATGGATGACAGAGGAGATCCTGTCCGGGATGAGTGACAGGCAAAAGATCAAAAATAGAGACAGTAATAAATACAAGACACTAGATAAACAAATCAGAAGAATTTGTCGGGATGCTAAATAATGTTGTTTGAACAGGCAATGCGCAGATATTGAGAACGAGTTACAAACAGATTATAAAAAGCATATAAAAGGATTGACGAGATCAGTGGGAGGAAGTCAGGGTGTTCACCCTTTGGAGGTATTTAGGTCAAAGTAGGCTCTATGCTGGTGAAAAAAGGTGACATATCAAATCGTTGGGTAGATAAGATTGGAGAACTGCTCGATGATGTAATAGAAAGCATACCAGTTATACATAGTATGACTGAAGGACCAAGGATACTGCCTTCAGAAGTTCGGACAGCGATCAAGAGGACCACGGGGAACAAGGCAGTTGGGCAGATGGTGTTGTGGTGGAGATCAAAGCCTTAGAGGACTATCAGGTAGAGAGGCTCACTGCAGTCATCAATGAGATCTATGATGATGAGAAGTTTCCCTTCGATTTGAGCAGATTAATTTTTATTGCCCTCCTCAAAAAATCGGGAGCAGACGAATGTGAAAAACACAGAACTATCGACCTCATGAGCCATATCTCCAAGATCAGTCTTAAAATTTTACTCTTAAGAGCTCGAAGTAAGATTTTACAAGAAATCGGCTTTCAGCAGTTTGGGTTTGTTAAAGATGCGGGGACAAAAATGTCATTTTCACTCTAAGAATGATCACCGAACGGGCCATGGGGATGCAAGGAGATGGAAGTGAAGCTTGGACCTTAACAGCAGAATCCATAAGAATCTTGGAAAGCTGTGAGGTTTGGTTTCTACGAAGAATGCTGAAGATCTCGTGGATAGAGAGAGTCCGTAATGAAGAGGTGCTCAGAACAGCGGGAATAGGAAGAAGTCTAAAAAATGACACACAAGATGAGGGGAATAAACGCCTTTTGCGAAACCGCCCTGTAAAGGCAGCGTCAATATAAAACAACCGACCAATGGTTTTGACAAAAATTTCTACAGCATATTACTAACAGTCTCTTTGCATACAATTACTAGTATCATCTAAAGAAAGACATCGACATCATTAATTGACTGCTTTAACGGTCTGTTGTTGCGGTAGGCATGTTCTTTTATTTGACAAGGTGCCTTCCTTACTACTGCACTTCATTACACCTCTCCTTACTTTTATTCAGTGCAGTACATATTTCAGCATTTTCGAACAAAAGTTACAGTCACGGGGGCATCTTCAAAGTAGCTCTTTTGACAAGATTTCCTCTCTTTTAAATGTCTCCCTTAAAAAGGAGGCCTTGCCCTATCAAAATTAAGTAGGTACCTGGATTGAGAACTTAATTTACAAAGTATCTGTATATCAAAATACTATTAACATTGTGTGTGTTACATGAACAAATTAGAAGTGACAAAAGCAAGCAAGAAACGTATCCTCGATGGATCAAGGTTTGAAATATATACAGATACTTTGAAATTGAAGAAACTTTGTATAAAAGACAATCAGTGTGTATTTGAACACCTTATCGTTACCTTAGCATACCGCGAGTAGGGAAACTTCTAAATTATAAAACTCAACGGGTTTGTCTACTTTGTCACGCAGGAATACTGGAATGATATGATTTAAAGTACGAGACTTCGGGAAAGAAAAGTTCATCATGTCAAGTGACTAGACATATGATGACCAAACGTTTTGAATACATACTGTACAAATCATATTTTCCACTCATTCTGCAGGTCATTTATTAACTTTTCCCTTACATTTTGGGCGGCATTTTCTAATTAAAACAGAAATGTTTAGTGCAAAGTGGAAGACCTGGCCTAGCCTTACAATTTCTTAATATCCACACGAAGGAGTTAAAAAACTTCATCAAGCTGTATAATCGCAGAAGTTGAGATGACAGTTTCTGTCGTAAAACAAGTCCCCTTACATGTTCTCGTACAATAAACGGCCAAAAATAATCGTATTTAGTGAGCAATGTGCCATTTTCAGCGACATCAGGGCCATCTTAACAAGGAGCTAGTCTGGTTTTTCCCTTCCCCTCCGTACCTCTCAATGATTTTCAGAGTTGATTGAAGAGCAAGAAAAAAGACGAAGCAAAAGCGGAACTAACCGGTTTAAATACATAAACATCCCAAAGTATGCAAGAGGAGAGTCTCAAAGATTTTTCTTTAGCTGAATTATTGTGAAGGTCTGGGATGTTAGTTTTCAAGTTAAAAATCTCAGATATTAACTTCGATTACCCCCAGAAGACATTTGTCAACAGTGTAGGCAGATCTCATAAATTTTCTTACTATAAATCATTGCTATGCTTAAATTATTATACAGAAAAAAGAAATGTGTCAGTTACTAGAAATGTTAAGAATTGTGTTAGAAAAACGCATTGAAATGATTAGTTCTTCAAAAGTTTCACAATCGTCAAGCTCTCGTCAATTTTCTTGATAATGTCAGATTTTGTTTTGACAAGGATAGCCTTTTAGAGGAAACGGGAACAAGGACAGTTTTTACAACTTATGAAAAAACTAATATTGGATCACTTAATACCTAAACAGAAGAAGTCAGTATATTCATCTTAGTGCAATCTTAGTGGCTAAATTACTGCACGTAAAGTCCAGTAAATTTTGTGGCTATCACAAACACTGCCATTTTCATTGAAAGACATCAGTGTAATCAGAAATGTATCAGCGTTGTTATACATTAATTTTCAATTTGTCCTTTTTAGTAGTTTAAGAGCGATAAAAATTCTTTGCCTGTGAGTTCATTATTGTTGTCAGCACTTGCTTTTCCTTAACCTTTAATTTACAAGATATCCCAACGGTCTTCTGCTAAGGTACATTACCTTTATCTATCAAGACTTGAGCTAGTTAAAAGAAAACACTGGAAAATGAGATTTTGTCACAAGGAATTCCTTTATAAAAGAAAGGGATAACGATAGGCCATGCATGTAGCCTAAGAGAAAACCCGCTTTTAGAAACAAGATTTTAGTTAAACAAACATCACAGTCAGATATTATAGCATTATTGCAAAGCAACGTCTAAGAAGACTTTAAATAGTTGCTATTTAGACTGGACAGCATGCCAGATCTTGCACTGGTAATTGCGGCTGCGTCGTAAGCCATCGTCAGTGTGGATATTGCTTTACAATAACAACAATAACAGCCAAGCTTATCTGTACAACGTATATTCCAGGTACAAAATAAAGATACCGAGAATACAGTAATCGGATTTTGTCACACACTGCCGTAAACAGTAGTTATCAGAAAACTGAATATTGATATTTTCACATAGATTAAATATTCGTTCAACATGACTGCGTCTATAAGATACGGTAGGCATCTGCGCATACTCAGTCACAGACTTTAGGCTTTCCATGTCATCACGTCTGTGTTGACTAGTTCTGGAATGCAAGAGATTAAAATACACTATTGTCTTATGCCCTCCTCTCTGTATACAACAGCAGACTAACAGACTTCATATTCCAGATTATAATCATGACTTCTAGTGTTTTTACGTGTTTAATTCCTAGGCAATTTTTGATCAATAAGCCATTCCCAACAATTAGATTTTGTCTTTTCAACACAAGGATTTAAGAGCTTGTTTGTAATCAACGCTATGAATTAACTAAGAGTGAGCTTAAATAGGCTTTTTCTCCTGTGTCAATGCATCAATTTTCAATAACAGAACAGCAGACCACCACGAGAGCCCTTTCTTAAGATAAAGAAACTAAATGAATCTAAACCACCTTTAATTTTCAAAAGCAAATGCTCATAACTTTTGCTGCTTGCCTAACTTAAGTAATGAAAATGAAACTCGATCGTTGACTTGCATCTTCAATACCTAGGCAAACAATAAGGCAACAACAAATGATAGTTATATGAAATTCGCTTGAAAATTTTTGACATGGTGTTGAAAGCAATGAATGGCTAATTTCAATCTATGTTTCTTAAAAATAGGTTGCCAAATATCTAAACTTTCCTTTCTGACGATTAATACTCTGAAGAGTGTCAAACGAAAAATCTTTTAAGTATGTTTTTAGCGAAATGTTGCAAATTCTCAAGCTGATTTTCAAGTTTTGTACCACAAAAAGATGTTTCATATATGAAACTCTATAGTTATTTTGAAAAAAGCAACCATTGGTTGCAACTAAGTGTAATAAGACCAAAAGGCCGCGACATCATCAGATTCATAAAACTTACAACGGTGTTTGAGTAAGTTCATTTGATTTTTCTATAAACATTTGTTGACTTCATTCTTCCGATTCTATTCCAAGGATCTGATAAGTCAGCATTAAGGACAATCTGTCTTGTTAAACGTTTATTTGGAGGAAATTTTTATTGCTGCCAGTACTTTGCCAAAGTATTTCGTTGTAGGAAATGCAGAGACAATGCTTTTGTCATAGCGGTTGCCTTTGAATATTTATGGAAAGCAAAAGTGTGTCTGATCTCAAATGGTCACCACCAAGGAAGAAAGGGAATTACAAGCAGCAAATTTCGAATTATCTGGTAACTAAGGCCGAGCTCTCGTTTGATTATTTCCGCTTTAAGGATGTTTTAGATTAGGTGTGCCTCTCATAAAAAACTTTCTGGGAGCCTGTACAAGAGTGCTATAGTATATAATTAAAGGACAAACAATTTGGTTACAGATTCTGGTTGGGTTTTGCTTGATTTTGCAGTTTAAGTTACCGTATAGTCATTCTAAACATCACAAAATATCAACTTTGTAACTGTACCGGCTTCTGAAGAAGAGAACGATCCATCTGCGAATTCTCAACCCTGACCATGCCACAGACCTTCGTAACTTTCGACTGTTTTGGTGATACATACATCAAGAACATTCGACTCTATGTCCAATGGGGTGCGAGATAGCTTAGAAGTTACAAGTAACCACTTTTCATGCGGGTATTCCAGTATGCCCTCAACAGCTGACCAACTTTGGCGAGCATTAAAAGCCTGGAGTGTCGTCTTTAGCAGGCAATATTGACTTTTACGATTTTGTAACCATATATTTGATTCAATATGGGGAACGTTACAACTCAGTTTTATAATTTGAATTGCTCGACCGCATTCATTTATTGCAAGTCAACGTGATGAACTGCTCAAGTATACCTAGTATATGACCTATGCGGCTATTGAGCACCAGGACATACGAAATTGATGATAATGTACCTGGCTTCACTATGTGGTATATAAAAAATTATTTAATTCATCATCTATTCAAGAGGACAAGGCGTATTAGGTCCATATTTCTTCCTCTATCCAATGCGAAAGTTCGC
>JANTCA010010002.1:0-50545 GCA_024741275.1 Chironex yamaguchii | reverse complement strand
TTCATACTCTGAGGAGTGTCAGACGAAGAAAGCTTTTAAGTATGATTTTAGCGCAATGTCGCAAATTTTCAAGGCGAATTGTAGATGACTAAATACAAAGAGCAGTGGCACTCTACGATAGCCTACGTCATTGGAAATGGGACCCAGTCAAAGAAAAACTGCGCAGTTCACATGGAAGTGACCGCTGATCAAGGTAGTTGGATACCGCTCCATATAATTGAGTCGCAAGGTAACGCAATTAGTGAATTTTGGTTACTCAAATAGAACAACAATTATTGAATTCATTTTTGAGGTTCTTGCAATTCCTGGGGGCGACTGGAGAACTCGACGCTGCGGCTCCTACAGTGGGTAGTACGATTGGCGACCACAAAATTAAGTTGTACTGAGCCAAGCTCCATAAGGTACTAGCCAACAGACCTTCCGCCTACTTTAGAGAGGACATCGTTTTATAGAGATTATTTACACGCCTTTTTGTATGAGAATATAGTCTATAAGAATATTGAAGCTCAAAATTGCTAAAATTTAAGAATAATGCCAGGCTCAAGCTTCATTAAGACTACAATTTTTCATCTGTCTGATTTCCCTCACAAAGCAAAACAACTGTCACTTTGACGCTATATATTAATCTGTTTTGAAATACACTCATCCGCTCTGTGAGTAATTCACTCTATATTATGACCCAGTGACTCTTCTGACAGTGTACGTGGGTGGTCGACGGCATCATGAGAATTTCTGTTGTCAAATAAATATATCTAAATTAAGCTGTAACATGTAACAACTCCTTCATCACTTCTACTCAACACACTCACGAACGAACAGACAAATGATAGGTTCTTCCAAAAAAAGTTTAAGTTTTCTTGCCTAGAAATACAGTATGCTGTAAGTTTTTACAGTTAGCAATACAGTGATGTCGAATTCGAAGCCTTTCCTCTGATTTAAAAAAATGGTTCAACATAAAGGAGAAGACGTTGCAGTCAATATACCCAATGAAGTCGAAGAGGAAAAGTTAGAAAAAGTGTCGCATGCCCTTATTGCAAAGATTGTCAATAATCAGGGCTTAAGTGTACACAAACTAGCATGCGAGAAATACTGAGTGGTAAACTTCTGAACGAGTCAACAAGCAATCTACAGATTCCTGAAATTGTTCAGTCATCGATGAAGAAGTTGGTCAGTATAGATAAAAGACATCTTGGAGAAGGTATTAATGCCGAGCAAGGGTAAGAAACTATGAATAAGGAGGAGAAGGAGAAGAAGAGAAAACGAGGCAGCAAATTACGTAAAGCATACTCTGCTCAATTAAAAGCCTAAACTGTTCAGAAGATTGAATCTGGAGTCAAACAAGAAATGATAGCTGAGAAATATGGAATGAATCAATCGTTAATATCGATAAAGGAAAAAGAGAGCACAATATATGCCCCGACCAACAAAAACAAGACACTGCTTAAGAAACAAAGAAAAGCAAGGCCTGTACAGGTCATTGAATAACTAGACGAAAAGGCCTGAAAGTCAACTTTAATTGGCTTTGGAGTAAGGCGTGCTCCATCCAGAGAAATGAAACAGGGGAAGGAGATGACTCCGCCGTGCTGATAAAACATGTTATCAGAACATTTTTGAGGAGGCACGATGTCCGGATGCGTTCACAGCAAAGAAATCGGAGCAAGCCAAAAGAATAATGATGGTTTATGGCTCGCACGATGACAAAATAACATCAGAGGGTCTTCCAATCTACAAGGTCCCACCTCCACCTCTATATTTGCCGGCAGGCGAGGCTAAGACGGTATGCAACTTGCCAGATGGTGAACAAGACGAAGATGATGAGGAAATTCTTGGAGAACATGGAGTGGAGACAGAAGATCAAGGGTCAGAATGGCTGGACAACGAAGATCGCTCTAGAGATGATGAATCATGTGGCTGACAAATCAAAGCTTTGTACAAAAATGGGTGGTCCATGGGGAAAATTGAGTACTTCAATAAAAAACTCTTGCCAAATATAGAGTTCCATATTCAGATGATAGCAAGGACTACATTGGAATTGATGAGATTGACGGGATTGAAATGGTGCCTTTAAACTAGGATGGTACTTGAATTATTTAGTTATGTATTTTAATATCACATTCATTTGTGTTCTTATTTTTAAGATTTAAATTCTATTCAATGGCACAGTTGCACCTTGTGTTAGGCAAGCATAACTTCAGAATAATCTGAGGTTCAAAATCGAGCATTTTTAAGAATATTCTTACAAAAAAGTGTGTATATTGTTTATACACTTCTACAGCATTTGCTAACGTTTATTATATGCTCTATAGAGACCAAGAAAACAATATTTTGGTCTGGATTTAACATTGGGGTCAATTTTAACAATGATATGAGACTGTCATCATAATTTCATCATTCTGCTCTCGTGTTGCGAAACATTGCACTTGAGTATTTAACTGCTACATCCGAAGGAAAGTGGCTATACGAATTGAAAAGAGACCAAGTTGGACAAGGGGTCACTCACTGAATTTAACATAATAGTGGATTACAGAGGCAGTTCTATCAATGCCGGCATATGACAAACGTTCTCCACTTATATCAGCCTTACGGTACTAAATTTGCGTTTCATCAGACGCAAAACGTATAAATGAAATTGAAATATTGTAACTCGAAAATTTGCAGCTTCATCGTCTTCCTTTCCAACAGGTTGGTCACAATTTTACAAGCTTCTTTACACTAACCTCCAAGGACATTACAGCGTTAAGAACTGATTACCTAGTTTACTCGGTTAAATCGCATGAAAACATTTAATACTCAAGTCCAGTTCAACCAAAACAAATCGAACACTATTTGAGACAACTCCACCTCACTCAACGACACTGAGTTTCGCTCTGTTCCACTGCAATAATTGGCTGATTGATCGCTCTTCCAAAAGGAAAGACTACACGCACCTCACTTTACTCGGCTCCACAGCACTACAAATAACTGACAAAATGAATATGCGATATTTTCCTCTGCTTCACCTCAGTACACAACATCATATAGAAATTTAAAACACACGTTTTTTACTTCAATTTTTCTCATTGGGACCACAACTACAAAACAAAATTTCGCTCTATTCCAACCCAGTACACTACATTTCACTCGACTCCACCACATTACATTACAACACATTTCACTTAGTTCCATCACAAGGCAACACAACAAATATCACTTTGCAACGCAACACTACACCTCAACACAAAACACTCCACTCCACTACATTGCACTAAAAAGCATTTTACCACACTACTGTACACTACAACTCAAGTGACCATATTCTATCACAGTACATTACAAGACATTTCACCGTTCCACTATACTAAACAACACGTTTGACTCCACTTTATCACACTTGTAGACACAACACATTTCACTCCAATCCGCCACACAACAACACATATCACTACTGAACAAAACTATACACCTTTCACACTTCTCTCCACCACACTAAACAAAACACTTCACTCTTCTGTTACACTATGCTTATTTACATTCTGCTTTACAGCAGTAGACTAAACGAGACCGTACTTTCTTCCTTTCAAACTCCAATGAAGCATTACGCGCCACCATACAGCACTTTCCTTCGCCGCATCAAGGCACATCATACCGCAATCTTGTTCAACTGCTACATTCCACAAGACAATTTAGTAGACTACATCATACATTCGTTACCAATGCCAGTCAATTTCTGTCATACCTCACCGCTGTCACCCATTGTTAAGTGAGAAATAAAAAATATCCTCACAACTTGCAAGAAATGGTAATTTGTAGTACTCACCTGGATGCTGAGACCGAAGGTGTCAATTAACTGTAGCGAGAGAATCAACCAAAACGCAATAAGTGCTAGCTGAAGAGCCAACACCGCAAAGGAAACAGTTACGAAGAATTTAAAAGTATCAATGCCAGCAAAAATGAATTTGCGGTCCAAGCGCTAACCTTGAAGCATGGCAGCTGCAGAATCGAATCCAGAAGCCATTCGCACAGATCAAACCAGCTCATCACCTATACGCAAAGGAGTGCAAATTATTGGGAAGTTCAAGAAATCATAAGCCAGTTTAAATTAGCAGAGGCACCTTTGATGAAAAGCCGGACTAGGAAATTAATTTGTTTCAAAATCGAGAAATATATTTATATGAAGTTGGTCACTGCGAATTCGTAAACTAAGAGGATCACTTTCCAAAATCTCGTTAAGAAAAAGCTGTAAATGCAGACACAAGGAAAACATGTCATACATTTTTTATTCCCTTCAAAGTATGTAAACTCATATTCATATATAATTAGTTTTAGAGCAAAACAAAAAACTAGTTGATAGATACTGCTGGGAAAAAAGTGCTTCTCGCAACTGTTTAGAAGTGTATCAATAAACATATTGAGTTCACAGTGTTTTAGGTAGCCATAAAAATATATATGCATGCAGATGAAATATATAGCTAAACTGAAGTTGTTAGTGGCAAAGTGATGGGCTGCAAGAAGGGCTTGATACTCACCTACTAACAACTTTGAGACTAGAGAAGGCAAAGTGACTCAATAAGCACCTGATGTCGCCTCCATAGTGGTTGACTGCAATAATCAACCTGAGCTGGCTATAAAAGTGGTTGGTCGTATCGTCTGTGGACAATCACGTTCTGAAAACAGGTTTACAAATTTGATTCTGTCCTATAGCTAGGACCTTATAGATTGAAAATTCGCAGATGAATCGTTCTCTACCTCAAACGGGTTTTGGAAATTTGGTTGCCATCTTCCTCAACTGACCGAACAGGCTCCCATAAAACATATACACCATACACGTGCATCAAAAAGTTACCAAATAACACAGAAACATAAACAAATACCCGCACACAGGGAGACAAACAATAAATTCCTACACTTTTTTGGCCTAACAGTAAGATTATTTTTCTGGCATGGCTTTAATAGTTTATTTCACATTTTTAATTTTTTCTGTATAATTGAGAGTAAATACTATCTGAGTTTCACTTTCAACATTTAAACGTCATTTTCAGATTAATAGAAGACTTGTTTCCGCGTCAAACAACTTCTGGCTAATAATGGGATTTACGTTGTACACAATGCCAAATACTAGCTAAAAATGTGACCGACCAGTGAAAATATTCTAAAACTTGAAAAAAACCTCAGCTTACTTTTCCCGATTCTATTGTCTATTTTAAGCAAGTTTCAAGACGAAGTTTGGGGACCAAATATGTTTATAAAGCAAGTAAAGAAAAATAAATGCAAGTCTAAAGAGGCTTATCATAAAAGGTGCCGTTTGATGATTAATATTAGTATTCAATCTTTAGTGCAAAAACCCCAACAATGCAATTGAAAAACAAGAATATTTAAAATGCAAACTAAGGAAATTTAAAACGAGACATAAAATGCAAGTTACCATTAACTAAAGTGCTCAAGCTTTATCTGTACAGAGATGTTTAGTCGGATCAACAACACAACATGTTCACGGAAAACCAGACTGATTGGAGCAAACAAAGACACCATCCCGTACCATGTAAAGCTAAACTCACATCAACATAGAGCAATTCATTATAAAATTATCGGTAAGTACAGTTATTGGTATGGATAAATGTAACCCTAGAATAAATGCGTACCATTGTTGCGATAAAAGAGATGACAAGAACTTAAATGTTGAAAGAAACTCGCGTGATAGACTCTTGAAACATTTCCACCGCGCCACTGCGTCGCGCCACTTTTTGACATAGATGATCCAATAGTTAAAGGAGAATGGTCGTGTGCCTCAAGGCCTAACGGTTGGGATCCATCTCAAGACATATCATAAAATTGCAATAGTTTGCAGACCCTTGTATTCTCCAGTGCAGAGAATTACCAAGTATGGTCACACTGACAGCAAGGAATGAAATCACTTTCATTGGGTTAATGCTAAGTCGTCAAGAGGTCCCCATAACGTAAATGCAGAGACCTCAACCCTTATGAAGGTAACAAGAGTAGTTAATTAAGGTATCCGTAGAACTATTTTCATCTTATTTAGTACTCAAAAACAATATCAAGCAATTAAACACCTCACATTGGCATCTTAGCAATAAAACACCTTAACACAATTGTCACTACTTGAAGTAAGTGCCAAGAAGGAATAAACTGCCGACCACGTTGCAAAAGGAAGCCACCTTCTGCTATGTACTTTGATCGAGTTTTGTTACGAAGCCTGTGAAATGCAAGCAAAATTACGGTTGACAACATACAATAGCTTTGTCAATATAATCTATCAACCGAGAAGACAACCTGATTTCATGTCCTAGATACTTCAAGTCAAGCCTACATGGCATTTTGCGTTCGCTTCCATTTACGTTAACATTGGAGAGATAATGATACGAATCTGGAGAGACAACGCTGAATGTTATACGGGAATCAAGTGGACTCGGATGACAGGATAGTCCAGCGTAATGTCGTGTTCCATTCAGAAGGGAGATGCAGCGTTATCTGATACAATGAGATAAAGTTGCACGAATAAAGTGCGATGAGAAATAGTATACTGCGACATACATACAATTTGATATACTTCGGTCTAGCGCAAGATGACATAATTTGTTAACTTTTTGGAATTTTAACCTGTAATGAAGCTAGGGTAGTGAATATACTGCATTGTAGTGTGTAGTGTTTTTCTTGTATAGACTGTCGTGGCATAGTATGGGCTGCTGCAATATATCTCAGAACTGCTTGAACCTAAGTTAAGTTTTTTCGTAACATTGTATGGTGTGGTGGGATTTAGCATCACATGCTGGGTTTCGAGCCATTTAATGGAGTGTGTTGCAACCTAACTATAAGCAGAGTGGCACGGTGCACCATATTACACTGTATGATATGGTGTGCTATGGTGTAACGTGATGTGGCACGCTCTGTGGTAATTTGGGGAAGTGTGATAATGCATGATGTACTTTGGTAATGTATTGTGTACTGATATGGTATGGTATAGTCCTGAGTGTTTGGTATGGTATAGTATTTTCTGTATTACAATGAACAAGAAACCACGCATTTTGCAATGAGCAGCTTAATGGTTGTGCGGTGAGGATATGTACAATTTCATTCCAGTGAGACTTATGGCACCAACATGCATCATATTGTTTCCTTAATATAGACATATATCCCTCTCTCATAGCCACTTCATGCCAATTTCGTGCCAGCATGTCCCCCACGGTGTATACCACGCACTCGTATTCTTAATTGTTCAGTCTCGGCCAGATGTCTCAGAAGACCAAAAAAGATAAGACATTGAGTTTTCCTTCTTGACTTTTCTCTTGAGACTACAAGATACAAGTCATACCCAACTTAAAAAAATTAACATTTCGCGGCTCAACCGTACAACTTTAGGTACAAAGAGCACTAGATGTGGTCAAATTAATTGACGAGACTGGGACCCAGACCAAGAAATTATTACACAGCTGAAGGATCGATGTTTTCTTCCAAAATATCTATTTGTTGATGACAAAACAGTTAACTTCAATACCCAACGTTGTTTCGTGCCATTCCAGGTAAACACGAGCCTTTGTTATCTTTGCAAAACATCTCAGTTTGTACACGATTTTGCCAGAGCACTGTGGTATTTTCTCCTTCTTAAAGAAGGAGGGCACTATGAAAATGAGTAACGTAATCTAACTTCCGTTTTTCCATTTCTCCGAGACCAAGGCCCCAGACTGAACAATTAATTTGACCCCCAAACTCAACACTCCAATTGATCTCATATTAAGATAAAAAATCAAATTTATTAATTCTGAATTATCATCTAAAAAACAAATGACTACCTCACAATTTTATTACGTATTTACATTTCCATTTACGATACCAATATTTCAAATACAAGGCATCTGTTTATGAAACAATTTGAATTAAACAGGGCAGACATTTCCTCCCTTACATAAAAAAATTGTCCTTAAATCATGATGAATAAGAGCTTGTGATGGTAATGGTAATAGATCTGTTTTACCCTTTGCGCATGCAAAACAAACTTTGGATAAAACTCCATAATCTAGGGTTACGCAGAGATCATAGATAGCTACAAGAACTAAATCTAGTCTAGCTTAGGGGTGAGAAAAGCTTAACAATTTGCTTGAGATTGCCTTCAAGCGGCAAATAAAATCCATACTATAAAACGCCCACGACATTCTGTGACAATCAAATGAATCTAAATAGAAATGACATCAGTGATCATCATTCCCTGTATCCAACAGCGATCGATACCGTAAAACTCAACAATATCTTAATAGAAGTTAAGTTGTGACTTCTCTGTCTTTTGGACAAGAAATGATCGAGTCATGAATTCATGCGAAATCTTAATCAAGCACCAGAATAAGACTACAAGGAGCAAAATTTGCGAAGTTATTTTCGTTTGGAAAAGCCTAGTAAAGTGAAAAACTTTTGTTTGCTACACAATCTCCCTATGGTACTCCGCTATTTTAAATTCATCTACTGAAAAAAGGACAAAAAACAATAACATTCAAGCATAAATGCTTCTGGCTAGATGTCGTCATTCCTAATTTGTAAAAAAACTCAAGCATCCCCTTTCATAATTGATTGTTAGAACCCACCCTTCTCGTATTCAATTATTTTTCTTGTTAACAAGAAGTGCGACCTAATTTTTAAACGAATATCTGACATTTCTCTATATAGAAACAAAATTCACAAAAATACCGATGCCAAAAATGCATGTCACAAAGGAACTCAGTTTTACATCTGGCATTTTAAGCATACTGAAAAGTTTTTCTCCGTTTTCAATGCTTCAGAGTATGAAACGCAACAATGATAAGGACAACAAAACACCAAAATTTGTCACGAGAATGTTCGTCAATCTCAAAATGCATGCAACAGTGGAAGAGTAAGATTTAAGCTTGCAAAATTTCTTTTGACTGTGTTTCAAATGTTTGAGACCAAATTCACATTTTGTGCCACGAAATTATTTCACATGAATACAATGAATGAATTTGATGAGACTTAAAAACGCAATTAATACCCCTTCTGCCTTCTGTTTAAATTCTCAAAGATATAAGATAAAAGAATAAAAATAATACGGATAAATATTATTATACATAACCATGCCAATACCACATAAAAAGAGAACAGCATTACACCACGCCATAATTATCATGCAAGTCACCAGGTACCAAGCAGTTATTTCCTATTTGCTATTCATTGAGGATTAATCGTAGGATGTTGAAAATAAGTTCCAACTTAGTAGATATTTATCCAGAGGCCTTTAAATAAGCCAACACGCCCAGCAAATACAAACAAAACAACACGACATAAATAGTAACTTCACCAAGTCACTGCATCTGATTAACGTGCAAAGATTGTACCCGCAAACAGAACTCCCACTTGCAAAAATATCACTGTACACTAAACAAAACAAAACCTCTCAAAACAAGACAAAACTCCCCAGTTGAATATATAAACAAAAAGATAGGACTGTACACTTGCGCGGAACATATATTACATCTACGACTATTACTAGTCACTACAATTGCCTTTCCTGCTACCATCCACGTTGCCCATAGATTTCTTGCCAACAAACGTGAGCGGTCACTGAAACAGTCTCCTTCGACTATATTATATTTGAACAATCTTTTTGTGGTACAAAACTTGAAAATCGCCTTGAAAATTTTCAAGGCGAACTACAATATATGTATGCAACTGTGTTTCTTTCTGCAGAACGTTTGGCACTTATGCCCTTTCTTGATTGCCAATAAATGTGGTAGACGCATCTATCTTCAACAACTCTGTCGACCAGCTAAATATCCTATTTACCTCTCCTACTAACTTCTGCAGTTATACAATACTGAGGTTATGTATACTTTGCTACCACTGTATAAAGCGTCAATGGTATCCCTTCTGCCACTACAATCAAGTGCTGGTGACAATGAATGGTGACCAATATAACTTATGCTAGCTGGTTATTTTAATGGGTTAATGAATGAGCAAGATATTGAGCGAGTCAGACAGTGAGTAAGCAAGTATAGTAAAGGATGCAAAAGAGTATAATAGTGTGCCTGCGTGAATAAAAAAAGTACGCCGGCGAGTCACTGAATGCCGGAAAGTGCGTCCGTTAGTTTGCACGGGCAAGAGAGAGTGAACAGACGAGTAAGTATGGGCCAAAGACGATACTGTATGTAGAATCTGCAAACTGAAACTGAAACATTTGTAACGATATCTCATTCAAACGCTATTCTAAAACCGGTTTGGCTGCCATATTGACTTACTTTATCACTCGATCATTCTGACAACACTGGAGACAGAGAGCATCTACACTTGACACAACAAATACCTTACTCAATATTCAAGTTAACTGTACCCAACAAAAGTAGAAAATACCCCCAGCTTTTAGCTTTCACTTTTGTATGTATAATCTACGCTCACGGCAGACCACTTATGATAACTAATAGTCCAATGCGCTGTCAACAATTGCGCGATACATGGCCACTAGACTCTCAGTCCTCACATACACACTTTCAAAGTGCGAGCTAGACCAATCAGCTTCGTTCAACACCTTTTCATAAAAGTGCACAAACTAGCTATTACCTGCAAAAAACTTGGAAGAAATAATAATGGTTATTAACGGTTATAACCGACGAACGACGGTACCCTGCAGATACTCAAGCAAAGAAAATGCCATACCCTACCACATTTGGACATACCCAAAACAAATGATACGACAATTACGAACACTGAATGAGTACTGAATGCAGGAGAAGACTACAGCATTGCATGTTCGCACTCAAACATTAACAACGCTATATAACCAACATTTTCCCTTCCCTCTAAAAAAAGCGATATGAATTAAAATACGGCACCTGCTCTCGATGTTCATCTCGCATCCTTCCCATTTGATCAGCGTATCCATTTTCCATGGTACCCATACGACTTTGATAATCTTCATCCAGCTCCATTCTAAGCCTCCTCAAATTATCGTGATGAGTTCTCTCTAAAGTTAACCGCGTTGACTCCAGGTTTTCACGATGCTGCTTCCGAAGGATATCAATATCCTCACTATACTTGCCTTCCCGCTCAGCAAACTTTGACTCCCATGAGGTAAGTTCCACCTCCTTCCGCGAGAGCTCATTTTCCAATTCTTCTTTTTCAGTACTCAACTGAACCTCTTTCATAATCAACTTCTGTTCAATATTATCAAGCTCCATCTAAGTAGAATAATTTGAAAAGTAAGCAAATACCACAATATTTAGTGGTTCTGGTACTTCGAGACACGGGGTTCCAGGCCAAAATTAGGTAAGTCTTAGTACTGTAACATGCTGTAGATAAAAATTACATAACCGTGGTAAGTCTACAAGCATTATGTCCATACTGACGGTAATGCAGTGAATACGTGACCTTTCGTTGATTCACAGTAAAAGCATTTAACTCAAGTTCTTTTCTAAATGTACGGTAAATCAAACACTTTAACATGGGGGCTGAATCAGTAATTACCAAACAACAGTCCATAAGCTCCTTACAGCGATCAGTCTCCAGCAGTTGAAGGCTACGTCTTGTGTTTTAATCGGTAAAAATCAAAATGCACAATCAAATCTCTACAGAAAATCCGTTAAGGAAGTGCATATACTTGCAAATATCCAACACAAAACGTTATCAGCACTTTTATTATATATCCCTTGTCCACTGGCACGCTTTGAATTACATAAACAGTATCAAAATTGATAGTAAGTTAATAGTAAATACAGCACACTGCCACTAAGTAAGTGAATGCAAACAAGTCAATTTCCAAATAACGTGTGCCATCACAAATCGTGCTATGACGTGCATTTAACTTAACCGGCAAAATATCAACTGCATCTAACGTGCTAATTAGTTGCTTTGTCCACATTTCCACCAATCATTGTCCACGGCTGCTATCATTAGTAGAGTCACGTAGAACACAAGGTCAGCTCAACTGACATGTACATACCACCAAAGCTAAAATTCAGTTGCTACAACAACAAGTTTTTCTACATCAAACGGTCAGCATAAAATTAGTGTTTACTAATGTCCTAAAGTAACCCTTTCTATTTACATTTCTGCTGTGTTTTCCCACCCAGACTTTGACTGATACTCTCAAAAGGGGGGATACTACAGCAGACCCCACCAGCGAGCGAGTAATGAAATATCTGCTGCCTTGGATACCAAGACTAAAGCAACATGTCACTGACCTGCAGTTCATCTCTTTGCTCTTCTAAATTTGTGGCCATTTTGTCCTTTTCAACAAGTACCTCTCGTAATTTTTCGAGTTCAATAAGTTTGTCTTGCAAAGCCAGTCTTTCTACAGCCAAATCACGTTCCAGAGCTTCTTTTTGATTAAGTTTCTCCTTTAACAATTCCTTCTCGTTTCGTAAGCTTTCCTCAAGAGCTGCTTTTTCTTGGATTACTTTTGCAAACCCTTCGTGATTTGCTTTTTGTTGATCCAGTTTTTCCAGGAGAGAATCCCGTTGATTATGCAGTGCAGATAATTGTCGTCCAAAGGCTTCTTGAAGTTCGTCGGTAACGACTGAGCTTACTGACATTTTGCCGTGCAATTCCTAACAAAAAAAAAAAAACCAAAAAAACAGTTAACAAATATTTAAATAGACATATTGTGACACTAGTGGTAGACTGTCTACATGAAGCGGACCAGGTGATACGTTTCTCCTTCCTTAAAGTTCCTTTTTTGCACAAATCCATCAAAACCGATCAGTCCCAAATTTATTTAATTTTTTAAAACTTAATTCACGTGCTATTTAATATAGATGACACCACGAACACTAACGGATAGACAAAACACTGCCATAAATAAGTCTCTTGTCTACTCTATGCGGCAACGTCTGCATTATATATATATTAACTTTCATATCAGTCAATATTCTACTGAAAAATTGCATGACTTAGCTAGACTTATAAGCGATATTAAGGATCGAAGCCAAGGCAATTTGTTTCGTAGAAGTGCAATTGGTGAAACGGAATTTCAAATTTCCTTTTTTAAATTTTAAGATATCTCGATCTGTGTACACAATTTCCACAGAAACGTATCACAACCTTTTGTAATAATCGCAAACAGGGAAAATTCTTTAAAACCAGTTTAACTTTCTATACCACTGTGAAGTATGAATTAGTCCTTACGAAGTATATTCGCCTAGTTCAGCTTGCCATGCAGGTGCCATGTTCTAAAAAGAGCAGGGGTTGAGATACTCTTTGGAGGTTGAAAAACTTTTAATATTTCAACACGAGAAATTAAGAATAGTATATCCATTTTACTATGTACAAACCAAACAAAATAGGTCTTTTATTTGTTGTTGGCAATATGCATGTAGAAACAACTTAAGTTACAATATATTCAAAGGCATATCCGAGATCCGAAAAGGTTACAAGGTAAGCAAATATTGCTTTTACAATATCAATTTTTACATTATCTTCTACACAACACCAGAGGTTTAGCTATCAGAAATGTTAAAACTTTTAAGCCTTCATATAACATTGCCGCAGTGGTTCAACATGAAAATGCTTGTGCTCTCACACATGCTATTGCATATGAAAGCAGTCTGCCGTTCCCCTTAAAATATTAAAGTGTTCCACCATGGAAGAGGCAAGTTGAATAAAGATTTTACAACGCGCGTTTTCTTTGCTATACGTCACGAGTTCAAACTACACTAGGCTGACAGGAGCATCGACACCCCCACATTCATGGTCCAAAGTATCTGATCTCCAGTCGTTTTCAGGGATGCCGATTGAAACACTTTCAAGACTAGGATCGCAGTTATTCATCTTGCACGGAGTGGATGGGGAAAACATCAAAACACATTGGTATGCTATTGTTTCTAAAAGTTAGACACTACATGCGTGTTTGAAGTGTATCATGCCTTGAGTTGTAAGCTTTTTCTGAGCTACGTTGCGAGAGATCCTTCCCCCATTGTCAGGTACTCTTCATCACCCCTACTGCTTTACCATTTTGTTTTCATTTATCTATGCAGCTCTATCAAATAGTGGTCACTGGCTCTTGTGACTGAGATACTCAGTTACGTAGGACAACCTACACAAGGTCACAGTTAACAATAACATTGTAAACCGTCTATTCTTGCCAAGTTTGTAAACTTAACTCTACAAAAACACACCAGGGTCAAGTTTGAGAGCAAAAAAGCGTCTTAAGTTTTATAGGTCGGATAAAACTTTGCAATACAAAACGAACGGATTTATAGAGAAAGGAAAACAGCAGCTGCCAAATACAGCAATTTTTACACCAAAAACCTGGTTTTAGTAAATACTGATTGTACAATGTCAACGCAAATTTAATCTGGACGGTCTATTATGGTTTCGTTTACGCTAATCGTTTCGGTGACCGTTATAACGAACTTTGGTGGTTTTGGATAAAGGACTGCTTCGAGATAAACTTGTTTTTGAGTGTACCGTAGCTGGGACCGTGTATATACTTAAAGTAATTAAAGAATTGTCGGATCACGGGGTTGCATTGGGGAATTTACTGGTGTACTAGGGTAGAAATGGAAATCCAAACAAAAATTCTACCGCTATCCCTGAAACTGAAAAATCCTGTAAAAAGGAAATCGCAGTCAATATCCATACGGATGCAAGGTTTCTAAATCTAAACGTTATATCATAATATAAGGAGCGACTACTTCATTCGTTCTCCGCGTGTCTTGTAGTCTTATACTGCTTGATGGTAGGCATAAACACCCTTATGCATTGACTAACCTGTATTATTTCCTCTTGTTTTAGAAGCTGCTGCTGAAGAGTATCCTTCTCTTTAATCAAATCCATATTGTTTTCCTTGACTACTCGAACTAAGCGTGCATTTTCCACTTTTAATTCATTCTCTATTCTCTCTTTTTCCTTCAACTTCTGTTCCAGTAGAGCATACTCTGTCTTCAATGCTAATCCCCTTCCACCTCCGAAAGTAAACTGAAGATCTTGCATGCTCTGGCTCAGTTCTTTTTCCTGTCGAAGTCGAAGCTGCTGAGCAAACATTTTTCGCTCATTCTCCATTTCTAAAGTCAATGTTTTGATTTGATGGCGTTGGGCTTCATCTGCCTGGTTTTTTTCTACTAGTAATCGTTCTAAATACTTTATTTGTTTGACAAGACTATCCACAGTCATGTCTTCCATCCCTAACATTGGAACGTCTTCCATATCTACACCTGATTGGGAAACGATATCATTGAAGGAATCTCTACTATCGTTAAAGAGGTCTCTATCCATGTTGACTTCACTTGCAGTTTCAGGCGTAATGACCGGCTCCTCCAACTCAGTCGAGGTGAACTGGCTAGCTTCAAGGGTATCATTGCTCGGACTTGCAACAGGTTCCAACGGGAGGATTCCTCCCTGATCCCCTAAATTGAGAGTTGAAATGTTTCCAAAACTCTGAGCATAATCAAGTTGCTCTTCAAGATCATTAACTTTTCTATTACTGATATCCAGTTCACTTCGTAAAGTGGAAACAAGTTCCTCTTTTTCACGTGTTGCCCTCTTTAGCTTATCCTGAAGTTCAACGACAAAAGAGCGTAAACTTTGTTGCGATGGTTTTCCATCCACATTATCCGCATCGTCACTTTCAGCATCCTCACGGATAAGATAAGTCCCTGTTGACGTATGATATCCGTCTTCTCTAGACTTTTCAATGTTTCTCTCTCCACCAATGACATGCTTATATTCTTCGATACGAGCTAAAATAGTACCGAAAATTAAATTTGGAATTTCGTCTTGGCTTACAGTAGTCTGACCATCATAGGTAACATCAACTGCCTCACACAGATTCCACAAAAATCTCTCGTGGGCATGGTATGACTTCTTCCAAGTCTCCTTTTCCTTAGAAAGTCCCCTGATATCCTCAACTTGATCAGACAAAAGGGAATTTACATTCGATAATTTAGTTTGTATGGTACTGTTTTCTGAGTTAACAGTCTCCAACTCCTCTTTGCATTGGTTGAACCTTTTCTGTAACAGGGAATATTCATCTTGAAGTTTCTCGATTTGGTCTAACAAAACGTCCTCAGTTTCAGTAACACCTTCTTTCGACGTACTCTTATATTGCTCGCGAATTGCGTTCAGTTCTTGTTCATTCTCCTCACGAATGGCCAACAACTGCTCTTGAAGTTCCAGTCTTAATAGTTCAGCATTATTCGCCTGTTCAAGCATCATCCGCTTAACTCCATTAGCAACCTCTCTGTCTTTATCTTCCTCAAACTGCTGTCGCAATAACGACAACTCGGCCACCCTCCTCTTCTCAAGTTCCTCTGTCAATTCATCTATTTCCACTTGATGCTTTACCAGAAGTTCGCTGATTTCTTTCCTGTTCTCCCCAAGAACCCTTTGTAGTTCTTGTTCGTGCTCAGTGACGAGCTCGGACTTCAGTGTCGTCATCTTTGTCTCCAAGTTTTCCTGAAGATTCAACAACGCTTCTTGTTTCACGCCAGCTGCTGAACTCATCTCTCTTGCAAACTGCTCTTTGGCCTGTGCAAGACCCTCCTTCAGTGAATGGTTTTCATTCTCTAACTCACGCATATCATTTTCAAAGGCTGACTGAAGTTGTTCAAGGTTCTTCTCATAATTGTCTTTGATATGATCACTTTGTTGTCTCATGGCATCCAGCTCGTCTCTATATGCTTCAACAGAGCTCTCCATATCCTTCTTTAAAGCAAGTAAGTCTTCCACCTTACTTTGCAATGTCAGCAGCTTGTTATCTTGCACAACTCTTAGACTTTCATTTTCTGTCCTAGACTGTGAGTCTCTTTCCTCCAAACTCAACTGCAATTTCTTCAGTTCCAATCTTAGACGGGAAAATGTTACCTGAAAGACTTTCTCTAGATTTAGCTCAGAAGATTTCTCAGAATCACCTTTTTCTGTATCATCAACGTCATTTTCTCGCATCAAATTTAAGTACTTAGCTTCTAAGTCTTCAGTATTAGCAATCGACTCCTCATTACGACATCTCATAACACACACTTCACGCAAAATGTCTTGTGCGTGCTGGGTAAAAGTTTCCTCGGAACTAACACCACTGTCTGAAGCACAACTAACTAGCTGCTCCTCAACTTTCATAATGGTTTCTTCAACTTCCTTTTGAGACGAAACATCTGCCTTAGCAGCAAGTCTTCCAGTCTCCTCTTGTAAACTACTCACTTCATTCTCTAACATGCTATTTGTCTGTTTATAAAATTGCAATTCTGCTCGAACAGTGCTTAGCTCAGACAAATGAATATTAACCTTTCCCCTTTCAGATTCAAGATCACATGTTAATTCTGCTACATGGGACCGAAGTGAATGAAGCTCTTCTGACATCCTCCTCTCAACATCATTCATTTCCTCTTCCTTCACCTTTTGCATAGTTTCTATCTGCCGCAATAAAGAGGTTTCTCTTTGCCTATGAGTTTCATTCAAGGCTTGAACCTTTTCAGACAGTTCTAATTCCCATTTTTCCTGCTCTCCTGCTATTCTTTGAACAAAGTCTTTGCTTGCCGCTTCCATTTCTATTCTATGTTTTTGTTCTAAGTCGTTCATTACATTAGCAACTTCGTCTTCTTTGTAATTCACTAAATCCTCGAGTTCAGTAATTCTTTCCTGATAATCATTCCGTGTACTTTGCAGCTCGTTTAAAGTTTTATCAAGCTTTGAGTTAAGATCAAAAATCTGAAGCTGCTTTGCCTGCAAATTGCCTTTTAAACTTGACATTTCCCTCAAGTAATCTTCCACCAATTTTTCACTTTTGTGCTTGCTTTTCAGAGTCTTTTCAAGGTTCCTCTTCAACGTATCATTCTCTTCGACTTGTTTTTTAATTTTTACCCGCAGTTCTGTCACTAATGCTTGAGCACGATTAAGTTCTTCCGTACCACTTTGAACCCGGTTTTCTTGCGTCTTGATAGCGTCCATATTCTACAAAAAGGGCAAATTGATCAGGACTGGCAAGTAAAAAATCACGTTGAAAATTTTCCACACTGCACTAAAAGCATAGTTAAAAGCCATTTTCGTCTGACACTCTTCAAAGTATGATTCGTCAGACAGCAAAGGATAAATATATGGCAACCTGTTAACGAGAAACATAGATCGAAAGCAGCCAATCATAAACAAGAAAGAAAAAAAAAGACAAAGGGAAAGTGATAAAACAAAGCCTTATTGAAAACCTTCTAAGAGAGCCTTTCTGCCTACAAAGTCTCCTCAGTACCCTCAGGCAGCTCTTACCTTGCAGTGAGGAAATGCTTTCTACAAGGTTTGATTTGGTGGTTGCAGTATTCTGGTTAGGTCTATACACATATACCCATAGGTAAGTATCCTATATCAGCCACATCTAAGCCCCAGTGTCTTCAACTGCGACTTGTGAATGCGTACCAAGTTTTATATGTTAAAGAGTGCCTTGTATTAAATAACCGTTGTGTAAAACACACCACTTCCCTGCAATAATACCATCTACAATACAAGTCCCAATGAACTGAAGTGTACTGAAATCTAGTCAGTGAACATTAAATTACAAGAAAGTGAATATAACTCAACAAGCACAATTACCTTTTGCAATTCTTGTTGCAATAACTTAATCTGATCAGTTAAATCTTCAATCTGGGTATTGGCTTCTAACTGAACAGCATCTCGTTCTCCAATTGCTATGGCTAATTGAGATTCCAAGGCATCTGATTTTGTCAACTGGTTTTGTATTTCTGCTTCAAGGTGATGAATATGCCCTTCATGTTCTTTGATCTGAAAATATAAAACATTTTTGCGAATTAAAACTATTACGTACTACAAATTCAAGCTTTAAAAACATGCACTAACCGATCAAAAGATTAATTACTCACCACCATAATTTCAAAGGATGACACTTGGATGCTTGGGTATGCATGGAATGTGTGGGTGTGTCAGCGAGATAAAGAATATTGGTTTTAAAGAACATTTAAGTCACATAAAAAGGGCAAAACAACACATAATAAAAACTTTTCTTTTGACACTCTCAGGAAAGTCAGATGAAAAAACAAAAACAAAACAGTACAAAAGTACAATCAAGTGTTGACAAAACTGAATAAGTCGCCTACATGCCTACTAATCAGCATTAATACTAAAAACAGCAGTCCTAAGCCGATCTATTAGCAATGGGGCCACACAGGACAGTCAAATCAATACCTACTAGGTCATCAACAGGTAAAACCCAGTATGGGTAGATCAAATTGAAGTATTTCAAAGAGCACAAAGAGGCATAACTCAAATTTTATATTCTAAGTTTTGTACTAATTCATACCTCCTAATGATTGTTTTAAGTATTCACTAAGATTGCCTGACATACCTGGGATAGATGGTGCACACTTTGTTTCTTTGTACTCTCCATTTCAGCATGAAGCTTTTTATAATTCCTCCTATTTTCCTCAAGCTCTACACATTTATTATTAAACTGTTGACCTATCAATGATAGTTCCTTAGTTTGGGCAGATAAATTGTGTTGAGCATCACTTAATCGTTCCTTTGTTTTGAGAAGTTCACTTTGAAGTGATTGATTCTTATCCAAATCCTGCTGTAATTTCATCATATCTTTCACTGCTAATTCATATTTGTGCTTATAATCTAAAAGTTCTGATGAATTACTCTCACTTAAAATCTCCATTTTATTTCTTAGCTCCTTGTTCTGTTCATTGAGTTCTGAAATTATTAAGCTTTTACTCTTAATAGCTTCCTGTAAATTTTCAAGTTCAGACTTTTCCATGTCATTTTTTTCTGTGATGGATTTCCTAAGTGCATTGTTTTCCTTTGCTAGCTCTTGATTTTGCCGATTTAACTCAAGCAGTGTTGCTTGCTTGGATGCAAGGTTTTCTTTTAACTCCTCGATAACAGATGAATCAGATTTGTCTTCTGTTTTATGAAGAAGTTTGCTTCTTAGTTCATTATTTTCTTGTTTCATTCCCTCCAATGTCAATTGGTTTTGTCTTAGCATATCTTGAAGCTGCTGGACTTCATGATGTAAAACGGGAGATGCTGTTGACTGCTGTCGAATTGACTGATTAAAATCTTGCAGTTTCGATTTTAAGCTAAAGTTTTCCTTATTGAGTTCTTTTAAAACAGTCTGTTTTCCACGCAATGTTTCCTCCAGCTCCACCACCCTGTTTTTCAACTCATTTACCTCCAGATGTGCAATAGCAAGACTATTGACCCCACCATCCTACAAAAGAACATCAATGTGCTTAATGTTTAATGCAACTAGTATGTTATCAAAAGTACTTTAGCAATATTGGGAAATATTATGAAAAAAGATAAACAACCATGCCAGAGAAGGGTGAAAAATTCACTAATATTTCCTAATAAGAACACTATAGCCCAACAGTTTTTGATTTGCTATTTGCTTTTTCCCATCAAAGTAAACTATTATGTTATCTGTTCTACGATAACCTATACCATGTTCATCACTTGCACCTTACAACTGGTAATCAGACAGACTTGGCAATATGTTGCAAAACTTATAGGCTTAACTTTTTAAGAAAGCACAGAAATTTCCAGCTTAGTTAAGCATGTTGGAGACAAATATCTTTGCCCGGCAGTTGTTTTGCAATAGTAAGAGATCAACAAGTCTAAATACAGCTACTGGATGAAGTGTGGCAAGTGTATTAGCATAAGGACTTAAATTCAAACAATTTCAACTGCTTTCAGCTCATCATCATCAATTACCATGCATTGCATAAAACAGAGAAAAATGCTTTCACATTCCTATTGTTAACCTCAAACTTATAAACATCAGATGTCTCCAGCTCATATGGTAATTTAAGGACAGTTAACCAAAAAAGGTCTTTGAGCAGTGTCTTCTTTTCCTTCTTTGATATCACCACTCAACCACAAATCAAAAGAACAATCTGAAAGAATTAACACAGACCAGGCTGGCATCATTGCTTAAAAGACAATATCTGTTCCACACAGTCATTGATGGCTCTAAAACCATCCTGACTTTTATAAGTTCCAAATACATTGGCTGGTTTATTTTTGACAAACTTTAATAAAAAACATATATGCTAGAAAGATCCACACTGACAAGGAAAATGACAAGTATAGCACATCCCAAGCATTCTTTTTAACCTTGTGGTCCAGCAATATCTTCAAAATGAGAATTATGACCTCACTCATATGAGTTCTAATAATGAGGCTGACATGTTTCTCTCAACTAGAAATTACGTAAAGGTAAGTAAAAGTTAAGATAGGAAATGTTTATCTAGTATACAATTTGGTTATCTGTACTAACCGACGGAAAAATACTAAGTGACTAAATTTATGTCAAAAAGGCTCAAAATGGTTATATAAGACCTCATATATTTAATGAAACAAATTGCAAACCTTAAAATTACAAGTCCTTTAAAAAAATCAAAATTTTGTGCACCTACAGGAGGGATTCAGGGCATTTATCCACATAGCTATGGCTTTTGAAATTATGACTGGCCAAAGAAACAGCATTAATCATAATTCAACACAATATTAGTCATATTATGCTATTGTCCTTAACATGCTTTAGCTAAAACATTTAATCCAATAAGGTTTTAATTGATATGTTCATTGAATATTATCATTAAGATAACCAAATTTACATGGACTTATGCACTTAAAATACAAGACTTCCTGCCTTAAATGGTTAATCAGCTTTTTACCAACGACAATGCAATCCTATTTGTTTTTCTGGTGGTATGTTTATTCTATTGTCAGCTGGGACACAAATGCCCTTTTAAGCACTGCTTAAACACCCAAGAAACACTAAATGCTTCTACAGAAAAGGATTTATTTGAAATAAACAATTTTCTGTTTATCAACAGGTTGGCATCATTTTCCTATAGCTAAGAAGGGCATATTAATGGGCACATAATAAAATAAGGTCAATAACCTCCTTAAAACCAAGCAACAACACCTCCTCATACATGTTACCATTCTAAACCCTGTTTATACCCAAAATACTTAGTATCATTAGATTTGTAAAAATGTAACCCTGTTTAACTTCTCAATAGTATCCCAAACTAAATTATAAATAAGTACAATCTTACATCTGTAGAATACGAGTAAGACTCATCTCCACTAGTATATTCACTTCCACTTGTGTAGCTGTGCTGATCACCCTAAAGAAATAAACAAAACAAATAAAATTAAGCAAATAAACAAATAAAATAATTATAACAATCTTACACTTCTGTGTAGTCTTTTCTGCTTGCAGTTGGGATGATTAAATCTACATAACTACGAGCATACATCTGTAGAGACCACTCTCCATTACCGTGACAATAGGAGGAAGAAGTATGGATCAAATTTAGCAATGATTTCAGAAACATATGAAACATAAGAAACACAAGCAAAAAATCTTGTATCTGGTAGCAGTGGGAGCTACCTCATGTCAGCGCATTCACAGATTATCATCTGCCTCATCTAATATCAAACAGGAAAATGCAAAGAGAGAAAGGAAGCACCTAACATAATTTTTCACTAAAATGCTAATGTAAATATTAATGTAACTATAACCAGAGTCGATTGTGTCCTATGGCTTTACAGTTGGTAAAAGTATACTGGATACTAAAAATAACTGCATATGCATCTAGTAAAGAATCGATGACCTTCCACCACAAACGAGAAAAATAACTTTCAATACAACTGGCTTTTAGAATTTGCAGTGCTGCTGCTGTTTAAGCATTAGAATTTGTGCTTTCTACGTAAAATTATAAATTCAAAAACTTACGCTCTGGAGACCTTTATCCATCAGTGTCCATGGGTAATAAACACTTTTAACGTCAAAGCATCATTTCCCGAATACATTTAACTAAGAAATTTTTTTTGAGTGCTAGGCTAAAAACTATAGTGACTAAAACATAGTGACAGTATTAAATATGCTGGTTCTGTTCAACTATCACCACATATTCCAAGTACCAACTTTTGAAATTATTGGGTCAAACTAAAAGACTACTCTTGAGTTTCAAATAATCAGGGCACGGCAAATATTAATTTCGGAGAAAAATTTCACCCAAAACAAGCTTATTCTACCCACCCTGTTTATCTGAATTTGAAAACCCACCTTTCCACCCACCCCGGCCACAACTTCAACTGGAGAGAATTCTTTTTTTCGTTCTTTCTCACAAGTTTAATGTTTGCATAATTGTAAAATAGCTTGTATGTACTTTTAGAATCAGAAGCATGTAAAAAGTGGTTTCAACACTAGCAAAATAGAGACTGTATTGGCTTCTTTTTTATCACTTGAATGTTTCCTCGTTGACAAAGATGCAATGTTCATGGCAAAAGTACTAGAAATGGACACAAGTGAGAGTTTCCTTGGCCACTTCCATAAGTTCCAAAAGGCAGATATTGAAGCACAAAGAAGTATTAAAGAACGTATTGAAAACAAACTTAAACTTTGGAAAGTTTCTTTGTTTTTGATTTTTGTTTTTATTTTAAATTGTATTGTTGATTTGTACATTGCGTTGAGTTTTCAATAAATGTTTAACTACAGAAAAGGAATTCAACTTAAAGGACCCTTTTGAAGCTTGCTTTTCGTGATTCCTTCATATAATAAGCCAGACAAATTTCCACCCGCCCTGTTTATTTACTTCAAGCAAAACTTCCACCCACTCCATTTATTCCTTACAAGGAAATTTTCCACTCACCTTGATTATTCGAAACTTGAGAGTAAATAACAATCACTTACATATTTAGCTTTTTCTTTACAGTTATGTCTGACATCAGGTTTGGTATGCCAAATGCAACCTTAAGTGAAATCCAAAGATACATCTAACAAATACAAAAACATGGGTACTAACATAAAAAGTATATACCTCCTGTTGCAATGGTGATGCAGGATGGGATCCACCATCAAGGGAACTTGCAATAGATGCAGCATCGTGATCAGTATCTTGATCACCTTTATCCTGTGTTGCTTCAGGTTTTGGTGATCTCCTCAAGGATGTAGCATTTTTGCATTGACCCTCACTTCTATTATCCTCTTGACCCAACTCCCTTTTACTACTTTTGCTTGCTTCTTCTTCCCGTTTTTTTCTCTTCTTTCGTTGTTGGAACTGCAAAAGCTAAGATAAGGATGGCCTTGGTTTAATTAATTGAAAAGCATTAAAACTTACATTACTTACGTAATCCATGAGCTAGTCCAGCTGGACAGCTGTTGGATGTCGCATCACGAATGTTCGCCATCACTGAGCATGATCTTGGGCAATGTCAGAGGTTATGGTGGTTGGATCCCAGTGCCACTGGGCACCATAAGCAGGCTGCAATCGGGGTCCCAGAAGTCCCCGGATCCTCCAAAACTAGTCCACTCCAGGTTTTCTTTGGAGTAACATGAGAACACTTCCAAGTTAAAGAAGTAGGCTCTTCCAGGCTCGCTTCCAGAGCTCATTCGTGCTATATGGCCAAGCCAACGAAGTTGGTTGCGCTTCAGCACCTCTGCAATCATTGGTTGTTTGCAGCACCAAAGTCAAATGGCTCCCTCTGGAATACTCCACAGATTGTTCAGAGACAGTACGTTTTGAACACCTCAAGTAGGTCCATTCCCAATTTTAGGGGACCCCAGGATTCCGAGTCATACACCAAGACTGGCACTATTGCTTCATTGAACACCTTCATTTTCGCTTCAAGGGTAATATGCGGTCGACGCAACAGACAAGTTGACAATCTACCAAAAGCAGCTGTCGCTTTCAAGATTCGATGCAATGTGTCCTCAGTCGGGCTACTTTGTCGCCAGTGAGAATCGAACCGAGATATGTGAATTGGTTGCCATTTTCTAAAACCTCACTGAAAACCTGCACTTTGGGTGTTGGTGTACAGAACCTGAGTAGTTTCGATTTAGCCGGCTTGATTTTCAGACCGAGCCTGCCAAAGTTAAGAGTGATTTCATCAACCAGACCAGATGAGAAATCCTCCCAACATCTGATTGATCTTGCATTAGATCTTGTTGTCACACTACAGGGTCACACAAAAAAGAACTGCAAAAAGTATTGCACAGTCAACTTCTCTGATTCTAATTATTTACTCATGCCATGTATTTGATTTGAACGTTTTAACAAAGTCATAGTGCCACACTCCATAATGTGCTGTCAGCACTCTGGGGTCCTAAACATTATCCAATTCATTGTTAGTCTGTACCTTGCCAATGTATGCAGGTATCTTCCTCTTTGCATTTGTCCATCAGGATGTCGAGAGTTTGGACGCTTCAAAATTGGAACTGACACTGAAGTTGCCAGAAACAAACTTTTTTTATTTGTCTTGGCAGATAAAATTTTTTATCTTGCATGTGCTTTTGTGACCTTGGTGACAGAAATAGAGCTATCCATGTTGAAATAATTAACTTTTGATCCTAAGCATCATAAGAACATGAGAAAAACATTTTGCTAAACTCATTGTGACACATTGTACCAAAGTATGCACAATTTAGTCAAATTTATTTTGCTCTAATGCAGGGACAGTGGGCAGTGTTAATAATGCTAACATGTTATTAGCACTTTTCTCCTAGAGTAATTTTATCAAAAAAAATCACAAAGCAGAAATCTAAATTATCCTCCATAATATCCTTTAAACCATACTGCCTCTCTTTTCAACCTTTATTTTGGAGATATAAAAAATTAACTGGTGTCTCAATACTATTTTTGCCTAACAGAGTATTAGGGCTCAAATTCCTTCCCCTTTGCGATATTAGCCGGCCTTCATCCTTGCCATGCTATAACTCAGCCTTTGTTTGTGATGCAATACCCGTCGTGAATTCTGCCAATTACAAAGTTATGTTATCAATTCATTCAACCATTTCAAATAGTGATTGAAAAAGCCAAACCAAAATGTGCTATCAATTTATCAACACTTCATTGAAAATCAAGCTGCATGAAATTCTGATGATTTCCATTTACAGGGGCAACTCCAAAGGGAGGTTTGAAGGACTTTAGCCCCCCATAAATACACATGCCTTGGAAAGATATTATGATATGCTCTTATCAGTATGGATAAGTCACTATAATTTAATCATCTCTATTTCCTTGCCAAAGGAATTAACATAAGCAGATGAAATACTATAAATAACCTGCAAATTACAACACAAACCTTCATAGTGCTTGAGAGGGGTAACCCAATTCAATGAACAATTTGACATCTTCATGAAAGTGACTAGTAAGGAAATCATCATAGGGAAAACCCATTGTTTGAATAATAATATTGGCTTGGCAGAGGTCTGTTTGCTCAGAGTGCTTCTAGTTGGATTTTGGCTTCAATGTAACAAGAAATACAAAACAAAATTTAGAGATAAACTTGGTAGATTTCCTTTACATTGTATTATGATTACTTTATTCTTAAGATACAGTCAATCTGCTACAAGATAATACTGCCTTCTACTTAAACTATATATATCCATCTTTGTGACATACAGTGTTCAGTTACTGTCAATCGTTACCTCACTTGTTACGTCCCACAGGGAGGTTATGCTATTGCCGGTATTTATGCATATGCTTGCTTGTCAGTTTAAAATGCTTTGAATGCATCATTCTAAAATATTATCAATATGATAGTGTTGCAACTTGTGCTTTCTTTGCTAAGGATCTTAATCTGGATCCTGAATATGTTTGATTTTATTTAACGTTGGGATTAAAATTTCATTTAGCAATATTCTCGGTAAACAATAGCACAAATGACATCAAAGTTGGCTGACCTTAGTCAGGTGAGAGATTCTCAACTAAACAGTATAAAGAGCAAACCGAGGTGCTCACCACTGCGCTTTCTGAGTACTTGAGTCATTATTGTTCTAACCAAGTATGCTCTGATACCATAAGATTAGCACGTCTATCATATAAACGGAGTCTTCAGAACTCGGTGACCTGTAGGTGCCTTAAGATCAATCAGTTTGCTCCCAGCATATCCCTTTCGATGAGAGTCTGACGATGGTATCTTTTATTTAACAGAAAGATCACTATTTTTCATGTTATAGCAATGCCTTGATCTCACGTTACATCGTTACCACGATTCCAGTAAAAAAGCACCTGCCCGACTTATACTGTAAGGGCTAAAGCAAATGTATTCCCAATGTTATGTGGTCAACAGACGCTTCACAACAAGCTATCGTCCATTGAATGACTGATACGACGGATATCAGATAAGTAGATTTTTATCTCGCAATTTTCTATTATAAACTTAAGAGAAAATGCCGTTAAATTAGGTAAGGTTGTTGGTTACAGCAAAGCTGAGCTTTTCTGGAAAACTTTACTCGTTTCACTGGCCAGTGACGATAAAATCTCGCTATAAATTATTTCAATTTTGTTAACGTGTTCAGGTAAACACGAGAAAAAGGAAAAGATCAGGACACAATAACACTAAAGGTAAATGCCATACCTACGTAAATAATCAAAATACAGGCCTTTGCGTCAGTCCATACTTGGAAATTTGTGAGTTATTTAAATTTAAATTAATACCTTACGGGAATTAAATCAATTGATATCAAGCTGTGTCAAGCATAGTAGCAGTCAAACTTGTGGGCAAAGATTAAGATTCTTTCAAATCACTAAAGACATTTAACCAAAAACTAAATCCAAAGTCTGGTAACTTTCATGGTGACGCGTCAGTGAAATTTCTTATGACCGAAGGTAAGTTAATCATATTTAAAAACAAGTACAGCTAATTTAGTTTTGGATTACCTTCTCTCGACCAGCCTGAAGCTTTCTCTGACGGTCAGGATCGGAGTCACTCATCCTGTTTCACACATCGTCTACGTCCACTGTAATTAGATGGTATAAACAATCATAGATGGTACTGCACAAAAACGAAGAATAAATACTGTTCCTTTGTAAAGACAGAATGGCAGCGATAGTCGTGATCTGTTATCCAACAAGACGCTGATACACACCAATACTCTCAACTTCATTTGGAAAGTGAAACAGGCGCGCAAATGATTGCGCCTGCGCATTATTGACCGTTGCCACGGCTGTCAAAGATATGTCAACATTTTTACATAATGGCGTAACATGGCAACACAAGATGTTGAAGTGAAAAGTGTACCAGTAAATACGTTATCTTCGACTTCCTCCAGATTTGACTAAGAGTCTGCTGAGTTAAGTTAACTTGCATTTTTGAGATAGAAAGCTCACTTTAATGATCGAAACGGTCTTTCAATCTACAAGTTTTAGGCTAGAGTGCTCCTTGAAAGGAAAGTTATGACGACTTTATGCCAATATGGTAGAACCAGATTAGTCAAACCAATGAGGTATAACAAAAGCTTTTCCTATACCTCATTGGGTCAAACCAAATGGTTAGATGTCAAATTTGCACATAACCAATGAAGCCATTTTGAGAACGAGGCTACTTCAGTCGCCATTTACAAAAGTGCCCAAAAAGATAATCAATGTTTAGTTTATTTCTGAACGTAATTCTTGCGTGTGTAGAAAATTGTCTAAAACGATCTCGATTCCCCTTGACAAAACGTTTCGTAGGCACGGAAACAAGTAAGACGTTTATTTGATTTATAGAATGCCAGTAATTTATAAATTTATCGAAAATTTTGTATGAGTATTTTGATCGAATTCTTTGCTTTGCGACCAGCTGTGTGAGTCCGTCGGCGACAAAATTGTACTTCAAATATCCTTGATATTGGTTATAGGGGTATATAAGTAGTACGCCAATTTAAAGCCCTATGAATAAGTAAGAGAGCTAGCTGTAAATTGTTGGGATTCGTTGTTTGCATTCGATGCCTTAAACCTAAAACTGTCACCGATCATAACTGTAAATGACAAAATTGTGCTTCAGATCTGTACACTAAACATACAACTGCACATTTCAATAGACAAAGGAATGCAAAATTGAGTGTGCTGGGCTGGAAAATTGGAAAGAAGCACTACCAGTTAAAAAAAATCTTACTTCCACCAGGATGTTATGTTTTTTCCAGGGTGTGCCAGCCTCTGTATGTCTGTTTGTTAGGAAGCTAACTCAAAAACTCAAGGATAAATTTTCATGAAATTTTCAGAAATCGTCAGACTTGAGATAAGAAACAAATGGCTAAGTTTGGGGGATGATCCGAATGAAATCCTTGATTCCGGATCACGTTTTCGACAATGAAACCTTCATGGTGCTAGTGAGAGGTAACATAGTCACCATATTTGGTAATGATATGTTCTATCATAATATCTAACCACATCAGTAATAGTTCGAACTCAGCTGAGGACTATCTAAATGTAAAGATAAATTACACAAACACCCGATTTATCATGAGTTTGCTGTAATAGAGAATGATAAATTTATTGTAAAAGATTAAATGTTAATCAGTGTACTTTCAATTCTTTGTTAAAAGGTGTGGTTGCAAGTGATCCTTGCAAGAACGACAATCTTATCCATTTAATCATATCCGAGTCTGACACTATTTTCAAGCAGCCTACATTGGGTTGCTTGTCTGTTAACGAATTTTGAATTCAGGCGCTTTCTAAAATGGCCAACAATTGGCTTTAAGGAAGTCTATTGTTCTCAAAACGAGTCAGACATCTTGCCCTTCGGGCGTCTGTATCATTGGGTTAAACTGTGAGAAAGTTGTAGGAAGGGAAGTCGTTACTTTTGTGTGTTCCCTATTTACAGTAGTATATAGCGTCTATTAGAAATTTAAACAAGGAAATCATCATGAGCAACTGAACGTCAAAGAAGATCAAAAACTGTAATCAAGGGACGAGAGGACGTGTCCTGTACTTTGGATTAAAATACATTAAACGATTCAGAGAATTATAGTGCACTGGGGCTAGTAGATAACTATAAAGTAAAATAAATTTGTATTTTTGCCGCCCTTTTCAAGAAAATATCCATCCACAAATTTTCAACCTACATTCCTTAGTCACACGACAGAATTCAGAACATTTTAAGGACAAAAAGTTATATGTATACACAAAATTTATTATAACACATCACCCATTCTCATGTTTGCCATTACAGATATTGAAACTTTGACGAGCATGTGACAGTAACATTCAGCAGGTCAGTGCTTCGGATATGTTTTTGAGGGAACTATGTTTACTTTGACTTACAAGGCCTCTAGCCATCGTATTTTTAGCAGTGGCGAAATAAAAAATGGAATTCCGTACCAGTTATTTATATAAGAGACTACATTATCATTGAGCAAAATTTTCATCCACCTTTGCCTGCACAATTTTTCCTGATCTTTAGGCAAAGGGTGTGCAAGCTATGGCCTGCAGGCCGACTGCGGCCCAATATTCGGTTTCTATTGGCCTGCAATGAGTTGTGAAACTACAACTAAATATGGTCCATACGTGAAGGGTTAAATGCAGTCAATTGGACCTAAAATAACAGGATGTAACACCTGGTAAGGAATCACTTTCCTTTGTTTTGTTTGTTGCAACGCATTTGAATATTTTGAAGTGTAGATACGTCATTGTCCTCAATTTGATTGGTCACATTATTGTCCTCAATTTTAACTCATGTGACTTGTGAATCAACCGATCAGTTCGATACCACAGCAGCAAGTTATGAAGTCACTAAACTTATAGCTAGGCACGGCAAATCGTTCTCGGATGGTCAATTCATAAAGCAGTGCCTTATGAAAGCCACAGAAAAAATTTGCCTGGAAAAAGTACAGGATTTCAACAACGCAAGCTGTCCACATATACAGTGGTGCGGTGATATGAGGACTTATCAGCAAACTTGAAGGGTCAGCTCATAGAAAAAGTGCGAGCTTTTGATTTTTAGTCAATTGCTTGCGATGAGAGCAGAGATGCCACAGACACTAGACACGCTGTTAATTTTTTTGCATGGAGTTCATGAAAATTTTGGTGTACCAAGGAGCTGCTTGATATGATGAGCCTAAAAGGCAAAGTGATGACAAAGATATTTTAGAAGCTTTGTCAGACGGAGAACACGAAAAAATAATTAAAAATCTTAAATATCTACACACTGATGACAAAGATTTAATTAAGGCTGCTGCAAAATTTATACTGCAAACAGATGGAAACCATTTCCATCATTGGCAAAGTTAATAAACAGTGGTTATCTATTAAAAAAGGTGTGAGGTAAGGGAATGTTTTGTCACCCTACCTCTTTTCACTGAATTAGGAAACTATCATGTGTATACTAAAGACTACGACAATGGTTTTCTTAAAAAACACGAAAATCAAAAACGTGACGTCTCTCTAGAAGTTGAAACCATTCGAAGCCGAGATTATCTGGTTTTCAACATTAAATGGAAAATTTGAGACTAAAGTACGGGGACGGAACACAATATCGAAGAAAAAACTCATAGAAAAAGAACATTTAAACTAACAAACACATTAATATAGAGAATAAGAGGAGACTACCCCCGGTATATATATTGTTAGTACCACTTTGTCAATGCCAAGCTTGAACCATCTCCAAGAAAATGCAGGAGCAAATAAAAACAGAGCTCTGGTTTAAAGACGCATGATACAAATAAGGAAGTGCCGCAACACTAGTAATAGCAAGATCGTGATAACAGTTAGAAGAAGACAATTATAGCTTGTGGAGTACATCATCAGAGAAGATAACTTAGAGAGGCTATTCATCGAGTTGAAAACTAGATGGTAAAAATGCAGGGAAAGGCCTCGATAGAACTTCAGGACAGGACTGAAGTTGGTGACAAATTGACTACTCAACACTGCTACATAAGGCTGATAATCAGAGTGATTCCAATAAACTGATAGCCAACGTCAGAGTTTGACATGGCACTTCAAGAAGAAGAAGGCTGGGGTAAGGAGCACAGAGCCCACCGGCCTCATCCAGCCCGCCAAAGCCTTTCAGCCGACCTGTAGGATTAACACCATTTTGCTACGGGGAAAAGAAAAAAGAATCCAAACTTTTAAGTAGTTGTAATAGTAGCCGATAATTCGTCCCCAATATAAAAGTGAAAAGAATTTCCCAGCTTGGATGTTTCGAATAGTACCGGTCACTGAAATCATTTCGTAAGTACGTTCTAGTCGTCTTAGACTCTTTGAAAGAAATCTAATGACTGCGTTGATGGCGACAACTGGGTCACCATGGCATTGTTAAAGAGAGGAAGGTTGGTAATAGATACAATGATTTAGAGGAAAGGTAGACCGAACACCTCACTTTTGTTAAAGAAATGGGCATGGTAGTTTGTCTTGTATGTGGAGAATCGCTTGTTACACTGAAGAATGGTCAACCTTGAAAGGTACTACACTACTAAATAAGATAAGCTACACGAGGCACCAGGGAAGGTACGAAAAGATAAATTAAATAAACTTTGACGAAGTTTGGTCGCACACCAGAAAGCTTTCTAAGCAGACCAAAGTCGGACAGAAACAATGCTGTCCATGCTAGCTATGTCGTAACCTAATTGCCAAGAGTCCGAAGCCATATATGGCCAAGAGATTTGGGGCACGAGTTCCTTCTGGCCACAGAGAACTGCCTTTACCTTACAATGCAACCATTGCAAAGCATGAATTTATCACAAATCTAAATTACAGAAGATACAAAAATATACCTAAGGAGACATAACGGGGCTTATTCGCTAGCCTTTGATGAAACTATGGACATACTGCCACATTAGCTATTTTCAAGGTTAACCATAGCAGAAGCCTTGCTTTTACTGAAAGCTATACATGGCGCTACAAAAGTCAAGGATTTGTTAGGGCAGATTATGTCAACTTTGAACCAGTTTGACCTGCCATTTGACAAATTCAATGACCTTCTGATGAATGGAGCTGCAGCCATCGTTGATGGTCAAACGGGTTAATCGCACTGACACGATAAGAAATGAGCTATGGAAATGCTGGTTCGAGTGCGATAGTTGTGCGTCATTATATCATACATAAAGAGAAAATTGTTTGCATAATCTATGAAGATCGATAATAAATTGCCAAATATCACTTCCATGATCAAAAGAAGAGAGCTGAATAGTCGCCAGTTTACGGAACTTTTCAGTGAGCTTTAGTCAGAATATGTAAGTAAAAAGAGAACTTTTGTCACGCACCCAAAGCTATACGCACAGTTGTTTAAGCGTGTGTGGACAACAAACGTACATACAGAAAGCCTTTAAATATATGGTTGATTTTTTTTCATTTATCAATTGACTTTTTTGTTCCCTTTTTGTTGGGTGGTGGACAAAACGAGCGCAATAAATTTCATGTTTACTATTTGATCCTGTTTAAAGTATTGTTTACATCTTTTGTGTGTCCCTCAATACCTTGATTTAATTTATCATATCCATTGCCACGTCGGAACAATTATTACCACTTCGCATTTCAGATATCGACGTTTTTTGGCTTTTTAAGATGATTTTGACAACACCTAAACTACTTAAAGTTTTACCAGCGATTTTAAGCAGTGGACTTCATTGCAGCTTTTACCATAAATAGTAAACAAAATCTATCTGTGGTACAAAACTTGAAAATTGCATTGAAAATTTGCGACATTGCACTAAAACAAAACTTACAAGTTAACGACACTCTTCATAGCATCAATCGTGAGCAAGCAAAATATAAATAAATGGCAACCTTTTTATAAGAAAAATGGATCGAAACAAGCCAATCATAAACAAGAAAGAAAAAAGACAAAAAGAAACTGAAAAAACAAAGCATTATTTGAATAGTCCACGTGAAAAAACAAAACTCTTCCTGCCTGCAGAGTCTTTGTTTTATGCCTTAATGTAGACCAATTCTACTACGGAAGGACAATGTAGCTATGCCAATTATCTCAACCTTTGCGTCCTTATACATTCTGAATCTTCTTCCAAATGTTAGCCTATAACAAAATCGCAGTTTTCGTAGTCATTTTAGCTTTGCAAGCGTGAGATGGCTGTTGTCTAGGCGGAATTGATGCTTGGTGTACACTGGCTGGGGCATGTCGTTTAATCCTGTTACTCAATCTTTGAGAAGTGCAAACTACATACCAGAAAAAAAGCTTTGAAGTATGTTTTACGCGAAATGTCGCAAATGTTCAAGGCAATAGTAAATTTGTTGATTACGATTTACATAAAATCTCATCCAGGGCAACAGCACTGTACCAAAAAAAGAAAAGGTTAAATTTCTTGAAAAATTCCTACTTCCTTCACTACTTTGCTTCCAGCATTACTGTCTACGATAACTTAGTGCACTTGTTTTAATCTTAATACTTGAAAAATACAAATTCAGGGCTACAAGTAATGGAGATTATCTTCGATCGTTATCATAAATCTAATCGCTTATGAAGTGGCACGGGTTCTTCATCATCTTCGTCATCACCATCATACTCTTCGCGTTTCTTGCAAAAATCTGTTGAAATAATAAGACTTTACATTACTGCACTCTGTAAATGACGAATGACATACGGAATCATCAATTGAATCCATGAGCATCAACCGGCAAGAGAAGAGGGGGGACCTGCTTCCCCGCCCCAAAAGCAAGAATGTACGAAATACAATTTGTTATACGTTAACGACCTTCTACTCATTCTAAAAGAAAACCACCAATTCTATATTATATCCTGAACTAAATCATTATAAAAACTGTTCTTTCACAAGCTTGATTTCTTTGCCAATAAAAGGGGCTCTTAGTCAATGGCTAAAAGAGTAAACTTTGTTGGGAACCTTTGATTTCATACATCAACTTTGCATGACAACTTTGCATACTATATTTTAATAGTACCACACTTCATGAGCAGCCCCTTCTCCTACCACTGCTAGCAACTGTGCTCTCTTTCGATACTTGGGTGCGTCAAAAAAGGAGCTGACGTCTGCTATGTCTGATAACCGACTCCCTGCCTTATGTATATACACTCGACATTAGATGACATTTGACTCCAACAAAATTCACAAACATAGCTCCTCCTCAAATGACAGATGTGCAACTATTTCATTTTGTCAATATCTATGGTTCCATTTACGCGTTGAGCATGACCTGATTTTTATTTTTTCTACGTTTTTTGACAACACAATGAATTTTAATTCCTCCCCCTCATTTACAGAAGTCACCGAGGAACCCAAGATTGAGTGGTGGCTAACACGAAGACTGTCCTCGGGACGTTAAACATCAGGACAATACAGATACAGTAGAATGTTTCTAACTCAACTACTCTCTAAGTCGAATTTCTCCCTATCTCGAATTAAAGCTCCCGTCACTTAGCACAAATTCTCTTCCTATCTCGAACTTTTCTGAAAAGTGTTTCAAATTATTGTGAAAGTTTCTAAACTCTAAGGACCACGGTGTCTTTTCTGTCTCTCAAACGTCGAGGGCGTGGTAAAACTTCCATGCAAATTCAGAAAATTCGAACAGGACCGTTCGGAATACTCGACATATTAAATGGATAATCGAATGTCTTCAGGTGTCAAAAAGACAGATTTGACAGCATACAAGGAGGGTTTTTTTCTTGAGCAAGCAAGATGGCATCTGCTTCTGGTAAACGAAAACTGACCACTGAAACCTTGAAAGAAAAGTGTGAGATTCTCCGAAATATTCAGAAGGGGATGAATTTGCACAACTTTATACAAGAGAAAGATGTTTGTCCTCAAGACAAACATCCATTGTTGATTTTTTAAAAGTTACATCAGGTTTCAGTATGCAAAATCATTGTATTTTAAGGAACCTAATCACTCATTTATGTTTTCCATGACGTATTAAGCAAATTTAAGACTCTTTCTCTTACTCGAGCGTTCTCTATTTCGAACAATTCTCTTGCTCCTTTGAGAGTTCGAGTTAAAGAGAGTCCACTGTGCATGACAAAACACAGAATGCGAATGGAACCAGAATGCGAATGGAACCAAGCCAGTCACAAAGAACTACAAAAAGAGAACCATCATCATAACTAACTGAAACTGAATGAAAAGAAAAACAGTTTCTATTTACGAAATGATGTGTTCTGATTATACACAAGACACATGTTAGGACATAATGAGATAAAGAAATCAGTGACGATCTCTTATCATCGATAGCCACGTTTAACGGATTCCAAAATTAATTTCAAGTACATTGGAGGATTTGCGTTCGTCAGGACATTATGGTTTGATTGACAACTTCAAAATTTTCTCTCTTTCCTATCTCCACTTTACTTCTTAACACGCACCTACATACTAAACTACGAAAAAGAAAACCACGCTTCTTGTAACATGAAGCATAAAGAGAAACACTGAACATATCCATTTTACATCCTAACCATGCAACCTAATAACTAAAATCTACACAGGTTTCGAGAAATATGTATTAATTCAACTACCCCCTTTTAAGTAGCAAACAAATAATCAAGTGTAAGGGATTTTTGTACCAAGCAATTTCGTAGAAAATAAACCCTAAGTTATTTACCACATAGAAATTAAATTTTGTTGTATTTCTTGTTTGTGTCCTTCGCTGATGACACTAAGCTTCATTTTCTGTTGGGGACTAGTTTTTAACCAAGTTTTCTACTTGGCTTATGAAAGTTTAATTTCAAAATGGCATAAGTGCCATGCAGATTACGTACACAATCCAACGGTTTCCCTCGTTGATTACACCTCAAACAAAACATGCTAGAAAGGAAGGCAACAAGGAGCTACTTATTGCAACTTAATACATCAACATAACCCTCTCATCACCAAAAACGTCGTATGTTTGATATGCAACAAAGACACTTACTAGTAACTTCCTGACAAAAGCGCTGTTTGGGATCTATTTGCCAAGTACGAAAGAATGTTAATACATCTTCATCATGCTCTTCAACAAAATTTTCACACTAAAAGAAAAAATTGAAAAGGTAAAAAGGGAAAGATATGTATCAATGACCAAATATTCGCAGAAAGTACAAAAACAAAAAGTGACTGGACGAAAGAATTGAAAGGAAGAGCAAGGTAAATGAAATTTTAAAGTTCGGGAAAATAGTAACCAGTTATAGTTTTCGGTCTAAAGTTCAAACACTGAGGAAATAGAACCGAAAAAGTGTCTCACATCCTGTTCCTTATCTCCTCAACTACCACAGGAGGCAACACAATTTTCCCTTTCGTTACCCCTTGTCAAATTCATAGTTAGGCAGTATGCTACTTACAGTGCTTTGATATTTTCCCCACGCAGCGCTAGTACTCATTTTCCGACATCGCACAGACACACGGCTGCGTAAACCACGGCAACAGTACGGGATTGAACTCTGATATGTCGCCTTGAAAGCAACACCAGCACTACTGGGCACAAGTGCCGTTTACACTAGCAAATAGTCTTTCAAACATCACTTGAAGTGCAAAATTGTTCAACAATACAACCATACATTCCTGTTACCAAATTCCCAATCGAAACTTGCTTGCAAGATATCAAGGTAAGTTAATAGTTAACAGCTTAAAGAAAGAAACCTGTTGCCACTTATCGTAAAAGAGAAATGTTATGACACAACCCGCTCCAAATATGCTTACGGTTCTATATCTCCCGTCACAAATTTACTCTCTGCGCCATACAATATGTCCTTGGCAAAAATCATCACTGTTCTATTTCCGTACACGTACTACATCGTCTGTTATTGTTCTAGTAGATAAATAATTGCTAAAGAGGTGCAGAAGCTGTGATTCACATAATGTAATGGCGTTGGCCTTGTATGAATTGCACTTAGGTTTGTTCTGGAGGAGACGGAGTGGCCAACCAACTTGTTGTTTCACGTCTATATTCTAAAGAGGATTTTGCTATAAGAATCATTATATGTATACGATATTATTATAGAAAAATCCCCTACGGATTATAGACGTAAAATGACGAGTTTGCTCCCCTCTCCTTCGCTTTGAACGCAAACTCAAAGATAATGTAAAATTGTGCAACATTTCAATAACGTTGGAAATCCTAGCCGAAAATCTAAAACAAAACCAGGTCAACTTGCTTCATATTGAAAGAGCAATGGAAGAGCACCAAAATAAAGCACAAGTTAACCTAACATCTCCCCAAGTAAATGCAGCTGAAACCAATGTTGTCTGTCATTTAGGTTTTGTAGCAGACAGCAAAGATGGAGTTGCTTATCATGAAAAAAAACGCATTATAACCCCTTAAGATGAAAATCGCGTATGTTCTCGCTATAGCACTGTAGAATGACACAGGCCTTAAGATCCAGGTGGGGTCTTATAACGGACAAATTTACTGACTCGCCATAGGTGGTATATGACGAAAAATCCATTAACCTGTATTACAAACTACGACATCAGATACGACATCAGAGATAAGTAAAATTAACTGTTGCTTACTGTTCTTTTAAGCTTATCCCTTGCTTTTTGGCTGACAGTTATGTTTTCTAATACAACTGCTTTACCATCCCTTGCATCCGTTCTTGTAAATGATACCTCACCAGTCTTTTTATCTGTAGATTGTGCATACCTTTCCATCTCATTACAAAGTGATCCCAAAATATCAGTAAGGTGAGCTTCAGATCTTTTATATTTAATCTAGATGGGGTTAAAACCATAAAGTAATGCATAAACTAAAACAACTGGAAGTTTGAATACACAACAATAGAAACACTAACAGTAACAATATACAAAAAAATAATGATAAAGGATGCAAAAACTGAAAAATCATCGATAAAAGTTCAGTACTATTGGATCAAATCAGTCCATATTTCCTCAATTAAATATGTAACATGAAATCTGATAGCTACCTCCGAGCAATTATTAATCAGACGATTGTGATGTAAGTTACGGCCTTCGATATTTTTGATAAACTGACACTTTTCTCACATTGCGTTAGCCAAGTTAACAACTTTTATGACATTTCCTGATCAAGCAAATGTTTCTTAATTAATGGAATTTCCTCCATTTGTATTCATGAGATTTGAGAAAATTTTGTTTCAAAATAAAGTTCAGTCAATAATTGTCACAAAAGGTAAAGGTTTTAATTTGGTAATGACTTCAACATTAGGTATAAATTATGAATCTGCTGACTGGGATATTTTGTAGCCAATTAGGCCAAAGAGTTCGAAGCTCACTTCAGACGACAGGTAACAGACCAAGCGTGTAGGAATACTGCTATTCCTCCACAGATATCCAGTTTGAAGCACAGCAGCTCTGCCGTTGGATAAGATGTGCTTTGAATGGATGACTCAGCCAAAGAGAGCAAGTGTAGATAAAGAGTCATTAGTCACATTCAACAAGAAGAAGCCTTAAAGGTGGTTTTGACGTTTTACCTTAGGCTCAGTACGAAATACTTTAAGAACATTCTTTGTGTACTTTAAGACATCATACTGAATATTTGTGAAAGATGATCTGGATTTCCATAGCTCTTTTCTAACATCGTTTGAAGAGGTACATGGGGCATTACGAGAAACTGTCTGGCATTGGCAATACTTGATAGTTGGGATAAAGATATTCAAGTCAAATTTGTTCCTATAAAGAAAGATGTTACTCAGAATTACATTGATTGGTACTTCAAGCCATTTACAGAGGTAATCCGAGACTTCATTATCAAGGTGTTCAGGTACCCAAGTCTTAGGTTATCAACTGTTTGATGCCAAGAGATTTTTGCAAGCAGATAGTGATGGTAAAGCAATAAAATATTTTCGAGATGTAAGGGAAGAAAATCAACTTTTGACATCACATCTCTTAACAGTGTCAGTGAGCTCCAATTTGTAAACCTGGTTAGACCTGGTTAGTAGGAGAAGTGGTGGTGGTAGTAGTAGAAGTAGTAGCAGTGCAGCAGCGGTAATAGTAGTAGTAGCAACAGCAGTACTAGTAGTAGCAGTAATAATAATAGTAATAGTAGTATTAGTAGTAGTAGCAGTAGTAGTAGTAGTAGTAGTAGCAGCAGCAGCAGTAGAAGAAGAAGAAGAAGAAGAAGAAGGACAAAAAGAAGAAGAGGAAGTATCATACAGTAGTGGATGTAGATGGGAGATGGACAGCCAAATGATTTAATTGAGATAAGAATGATGATAACAAAGGGCTGGAAAAAAATTGACAGGAGAATACTAGAGGAGAAAAAGACGAAGAAAGCGTTAGACGAATAGTGACATAACATAATATAACCATAACATAACATAACATAACATAGCATAGCATAGCATAACATGACATAACATAACACAACATAACATCTCATTTTAACCTACTGAAACTGGCTTTTGATTTCCCCTAGGATCCACTCTAAAACTCTCCCTCTGAAAAAGAAAACAAAGTGTAAAGTAAGTCATGTATAATTCAAGAGTGAACCTTCTCAACAGAAAGTATTTACACATCATATGATTAGTAACACATTTTATTTTTGTGCACAACATAGCTGTCGTTACTGTCTATGTGTCAATTTCAAGTTTGCAAAAATAATTAATTCCAGGAGAAGATAAATGAATATTAAAAAGGAGTAACTCAAAAATATTGCATGGATGTTTAGCCTGGGTTGAATGCAGAACGATGAATGTCTTGTACTTTCGGGATCCAGACCATATAAAATGTTAATCTTCGTTGCCATGGAAAACATAGGCTTTACAAAAATATCTCCATAGTTCTCTGTAAGTCATCGTGCAAGGAATAACAAGGTTTAGTCCAACAAAGAGGCTGGGCCTAGGTAATATTGGTTAGATGAGCCATGCACTACTTAGTAGACCCTCTGCAAAAATGCCAACATATTAAACATTGTAAATAGCACATGTGACTAAAAATGGACAACCTCTCAAGATGAAATGTGCTACATTAGCTGCTTATATCCGCATTTTAATGAGTTACCTAAGATACACTATCAACTAATACACTAATTAGAAAGTGTTGATGACACTGACTTTCTCTGAACCTAAGGTGAGCTGAGGCTATGATAAAGAGATCAAAGGCAGAAGGCAATTGACAATAAAAAAGAAAGAACTAGGAACTTTTGATACACCATGGTCAGATGACAATTTTCCACTTAAAGCTGAATTACCTTATCATGTGATCTGAAAAGCTACAGCTACAAAGTAACTTTGTTCACATCATTTGCATTGTAATGAATAACAAAATACGAGAACATATGTCATAATAATATGTCATAATACCACATTGAAGACAATGAACAGATATACTGCATCAGTTTGAAGTAATTTGGTTGTAATGTCTTCAAGGAACAGAGGAAAAGCACGAAGAACAACACAAACTTACAGATTTACTGATAAACAAATTAAATCCTTACAAAGCAGTAAGTAATGCAGGATTGAAGAAAATTTTGTGCCCAAAGACTGATATAACTGAAATGACCACTTGTACATATACTTTTGGAAAACATCAAACTCAAGAATTTTGACAGTTAAAGTAAACTTTTTGTAAAATTGTTCTGCAAAGCTTCATTTTTAAGGACATTTTCACAGGTTACTAATATAAAAGGAAGCCACTCAGTAAAACAAAAAGTAAAACAGTGACTTTCTATTTCTGTTGAAGGAACCTTTAGTCATCAATAACACATTCTTTCCTCAACCATACTTTCTACAAATTTCTTTAAGGACTTCTATTGCTGCATTTGTATACCAGGGCTCATACATTTCATGTTTGATGACAGTGATTGGATGCTTCATCTAGATCTCCCTTCAATTTCAATAAGCTGGAATAAGTATCCAAGTGGAGCACTCTTCCAAAATTTCATATAAAAAATTCTGTATGACCATGGTTTGCCAACTCATTATTTTAGGATTAATGTTTATATATACATTATGTAATAGTCAATACCTTTATGTGTAAGTTCATCTTTACCAAAATATTTCCTGTACTTTCTCTCTCTGCCTTCACTGAGACCATGCTTCCAATATCTGTATCCTACCACCATTAATGCAGTAAAATTTCTTACAGTTTCTGAAACAAACTGCCTGTGGACTGCTGATCTTTGACTACATTTTCAAATTCTAAACTTATAAGAGATAAGCTGCTATTTTGTATTTTCAAATATTCACATCAGAAAAATGAAAGCTAATGCCTAATAAAGGTTTAGTACAATTAAGATTGATACACACATACTTCAATTTAAAATACACTCAATACCTCTATTGTTTTTGAAGCATCTGTATTATCTATTGAATACAAAATCTCTTCCACTAGAAGTCGGCATACTAAAAGAAAAACAAGTTAGCAAGATAAAATGAAATGGCACATTGCTACTCAAACCTTTCATAGATGAAACATTATATAATCAAATGATACAGAGACATTCATAAACTACACATCCCAGGCAGTGGACATTGAAAACCAACAATATGTAACCAGGCACAATCAAATGTGTGTGGGAAAGTTGTAGGATGAAAGTGTAGTTCTAAGGAATCTATTCTGAACAAGGCCACCAAACTGATGGGAGAAGTGGCTTACATACTTTTGGATTGTTGGTACTGCCCCCAAAGACCTCTGAAGCTTAATAGATGACAGTAAAGGATCTTTTGTACTTTTAGATCATCTATATTCAACTATGTCTTGGTAGTGAAAACTGGGGTTTTTAGTCAAATCTCCTGCATGACTGTTTCAGGGTGTATCAATCATTGTGGATGGAAATGTTGCCACTCTCCTTGGTCATGAATGGTTGAGAAGGTTGAGATTGGAATGGGACAGCCTTGTGCCGACTTGTGGTCAGGTGAATACCTTGGAAGTAGAGGATAAGAGGGTAAAGCAGCTAATAGGGGAGTTTCCTGAGGTGTTTTCAAAGGAATTCAGCTGTCTAAAGGGTTCAAAGTTCACATTCCTGTGTCACCTGATGCACAGCCCAAATTCTTCAAAGCTAAGCCAGTCCCATATGCCATTCGGGCCAGAGTGGAAAATGGGCTTGACAAGTTGGAGAATTAGGGAATCTGGAAGGGAGTGCCATACTCTTAATGGGTGACTCCTATAGTACCTGTTTTAAAGGATGCAAAGGACGCCTCAGGTGCCTTGAGAGTTGGTTCATGAGAATTCGTACATTACATGAGCTGCATTAAAATATACAAGACTTGCAGCAGTCTGGGGATTATGAGGTTACCGTCAAAAAAGCCTCACCATTAGATAGCTACCCTATACCCAATACAATAAATCAGCTTGCCACATTGTCAGGTGGCGAATAGTTCACAGAACTGGACTTGTCCCAGGCTTATCAGAAGCTTGAGTTAGATGAATCTTTAAGGGAGCTGCTGACCATTTATACTCACAAAGGACTGTATCAACCAAGAAGGTTACAATTTGTGGTGCAATATGCTACTGGAATTTTCCAGCATCAGATGGACAGGCAACTTGGTAGAATTCCATATGTGCAAGTGAGGGTAGGTGATATATTGGTTTTTGGAGGTAATGATGAGGACTACCTGAAGAATTTACGTTCCGTGCTGTAGACATTAAAGACACTGGACTTACTCTAAATGTAACAAAGTGCTTTTTCATGAAATCCAGAGTTACTTAATGGGATTTTGTGGTGAGAAAAGAGGGGGTTCAGCCAATGCCTGAGAATGTGGAGGCAGTGAGGAAGGTTAGGTCATTTCTTGGCATGGTTTATTATTATAACACTTACTTGGCCAAACTGGCAGATATGAGTGAGCCTTTACACAAGCTATTTATGGAAAGATCTTGACAGGACTTGGAGCAAGGAATGTGATAATGTCTTTGACCATATTATGTGTTTACTTTGTGCTGCTCCTTTGTTGGTGCATTTTGATCCATCTATAGAAATAATAGTCCATTGTGATGCCAGCACCTATGGTCTTGAGGCAGTTTTTAGCCATGTGATGGACGATGGGGCAGAAAAGCCAGTATGCTATCTATCAAGAACATTGTCAATTGCTGAGAGGATATACTCCAAGGTGGAGAAAGAAGGACTTGCATTAGTTTATGGTGTAAAAAATCCCACTAGTTTCTCTTTGGACAAAGGTTCACTACATTCACTGACCACAAACCATTGTTGGGGTTATTTTCAGAAACAAGTGCCTTGCCATCATGAGTTGTGGCTAGAATTCTTTGTTGGGCCTTATTATTAACAGGTTACAATAATGTTCTAAAATTCTGTTCTGGTAACTCAAATGGCAATGCTGATGGACTAATTAGGCTTCCTATTGATGCTCATAATGGAGAAATTTCCCCAAAGGTAATGTCTGTAGGTATGATGGAGTTAGTAAAGTCACCAGTAAAGGAAGATGAAGTAAGGGCAGCTACAAGGAGAGATGCAACAGTCAATAAGGTCTTGACCATGGTACTACAGGGAAGAGGGGGTAGTGTATTGTGATAACAATGATACACTTAAACCATACACCTGAATTTAAGGCTATTTGAATTTTCAAGTGAAGGTGGGGAGGACCTGTAGTCATACCTGAGAGACTGCTACAGGAGCTACATGAAGTTCACCCTGGTGTCAATTGAATGAAAGCTCCTACCAGAAGTTATGTGTGGTGGCCTGGGAAAAATAAAGATATTGAAGCAATAGTGAAAGGTTGTGAGGTACGTAACTTGAATCAGGCAAGTCCAGTCAAAGCTCCAGTGCATCCTTGGGAATTTCCTACTTCACATTGATCATGCTGGTCCAGTACATGGTAAAATGATTCTTGTGGTGGTAGATACCCATTCAAAGTGGGTAGAAGTAGACATGGTCTCATCAACAGATGCTAAGCATACAATTAAGGTGTTATGGTGACAATGGTCCAGGCTTTGCCAGCACAGAGTTTGGTGAATTTCTCAGCGGGAATGGAGTATGCCACATCTTTACAGCACCCTATCATCCTTCTTCAAATGGGCAAGCAGAACATATGGTCCGCACCCTGAAAGAATCCCTCAAAATCCTCAAGAAAAGATGTAGAAACTCGTTTGTATAGGTTTTTGTTCAAGTATAGCATCACCCCTCAGACCACCACAGGGGTCTCTCCTAATGAACTATTACTGGGGCATAAGTTAAGGTCTGCTTTGTCCCTTCTTTGTCCTGATATGGTGTCAACAATTTGTAAGAAACAGTTTGAGCCTTTGAACCCTTCACTAAACCACTGCTCATTTATACCTGATCAACCTGCTTACGGACTTAGATTATGGACTATGGGATAAATGGATGGGTGGAGTATGTATATTTGGCATCAAAATATTATGCAGTCAATGATTTGAGGGCCAGTGCTAGTGAAATTGTTTAAAACAGAATTCATAACTTAAAACATGGTTCCTATCCTTAATATTGCCAACAAGCTGCCACTTGTTGAGAATTAGATGTTTTGATAGTCTGGCTCATGTTAAGATGGCTGCTTTAGCCACATGTCTTTCGTTAGTTGTTATTCATCCAATTTAATCTTCAAGTAAATTTACATTGATCAGAACTAAAGTGCTTGAAAGTTTTCTGATCTATTTCTCCTTTACAGTGATGCATACCTTAACACCACTCTTCAATCTCTCCAATAAGCTTGTGCATAAATACGTTCCCATTAAAATTGTGTAATGCACGAAAGCACAGTAACCTTATCTAAGGATTTACAACAATTCTCTTTAACTTTATAATGGATTGCAAATTATCAAGAAAATTGTAAGGTGAATGCCACTTTAAAATTCACAAGCTTGAGAACCACTGCTCTTGAGTAAATATGTCAATTGGCACTATGTTAAGGATTAAAGAGTAAAAAATATTTTACCTGCACATGAATATTGGTCAATTTCACCTTTTGCAAGCACCATGGGTGTAAGGCATATAACAAAAAAGGAAATGACCTTGAGATATTTTCCCATTTCTAATGATTCCTAGATCATCAAATGAAATAATATACAAACAAATTGTGTTGCAATTTGAAATCTAATGGAGATATGTATAATACTTAATGAAATTAACAACAGTGCTTATTTAAAGACATTTTCCAACATTGTGTCAGGTTTCAAAACTACAATTTAAACAGCTTAAATTAAAAAAGGGAAAAGAACAATGTGAAATTGTTCTTAAACTTTGTATTATTATTTCATCATGTCTATGACATACTTAATTTATGAAGATGATAACCAACAGACATCAAAGCAACTACAAATGCTCTCATTTAGTTCAGCTACCATATTCATGGACAGGGTTGCTGCCATCACTACTTTTGATCACCTTTCTAACTACTTGCTTAAGTAGTGCTTGTAACTATCTACCAAAGTTTAAAGGATATGAAGGCTTAAATACACTATCTTCTTATACAGTTTTCACTTAAGATGAAAAAAGGATGGAAGCTAGCTGTTTACACCATCCTTTTAAAAATGGATCTTCTTCTTTATTGTTCTCTTTGTTAAGATCTAAGATTGCCTGATATGCCATCCTTACTTGCTATACTTACAAATGTTATAACTAACATAGTAACATGGAGACAATTGAAGAAAAATGTTTTAGCACCTTGCCAAAATAACAAAAGAAAAACCTATCATTTTTAGCTACAAAAGCTGAACACATTCAACCACAATAGGTGACAGGGAAATGATGACCAATAACCCTTTTTCAGAACTTAGAAATAATTTTTTTTCATTTTCTAGGTAAATACTGTCATAAAAAGACCATGCACGTTAGCCTTAGGGCTGAGTTAACCACATGACCAGCATAAGAACTTTAAACCCTAACAATATGCCAACAGTTTGTACAAAGGCTTTCCATGTATAAAGCCCTAGCACAGATGAAACAAACATGTTGCTGTTCTCATTGCACAGCCTCATATTCCTTGAGAGATATTGTAGTGAATAGTTTTTGGCTGTAAGTAACATTATGACAATTTACAAATCACAAATCACTCTGTTTCATGAACTGCATTTAACAATGACATCAAATGATGCTTGCAATAAAAATGTTGTGACTTCCACATATAAACAGTGCTTCTTGCTTAATTTCTAACAGATTAATTTGATATTCATTTAAACTAGCATGCATGTACCCACTGGCTACCAAACAATACCAAACTGATTCTACACGCCTAATTATTTAAAACTGGGTAGCAAATTCCACTAGCATATCCACCTATGCACAACAGAATGTTGGGACAGGCACCTGCTTTATAAGATAAACATTGAGATCTGTATGCAACAACATGTCAACAGAGCTACACAAGCTTCAATTTTTGTTGTTAAAGTACATTGATGTTGTTATGATGTACATTACAGTTAGATTTCTTGGGCTAAGTCAGTGTCTTATGTTAATTACTTCATTACTTCATCAGTTAATTACTTCATCAGATTAATTCAAATTTTGTTTTAAAAGGTCCGTCTAGTTTCCCTGGTAGTGTATATGATGTAATGGATGACTTGTAAAATACATGCTTCCTGTAACGTGCATACACCAATATTTGGACACTCAAAAACAGTGGTATATGATTGGAGCTGAATGATTAAAAGCCTTTTGACCTTTACTATTGAACTGTTTAGCTCAGTAGGAAAGGCATCATATTTGTAGTGTGAGACCTAAGCTCAATCCCTCAGTGATCATAATCATTACTTTACTTCAGTTTTTAACACAAGACAACCTTGGTGACTTCTGTACGACACTAGTGTATAGAATGTGTCCAACAATTCTCAGAGAGCACTAGTTTGTCATGGCTTTATTTCTGTGCACATAACCTGGAATCAATCCCAAAATCTCATTGGTCTTGTAAACTGTGTTTAGTGCTAGAGCATTGCGATTCTGCTATTATTCCAAAAAGTCAAAGTAACCTGAGATACAGAGCACTAGCATGTTCAGGCAAATATGCAATGCCAGGTCCATACTTATTTAAGAATGCTCTGTCAAGTTGTTCTTTTCTTACTCGTGATGTAATGGAGCATTTGCAAAAATGCACTTATCTTCGGGCATGCAACAATCTGGATTAACTTAATTTCCTGTGTCAAGAAATTTCATTAATGACACATGAAAAGATACGTATAAGCTGCCAAGGAAACTTTAAATATACTACAGCAACCTTCCACTTATACAACCAGATTTGAACAATCTTTTTGTGCTATCAAACTTGAAAATTGCCTTGAAAATTTGCGACATTGCGCTAAAAACATACTTAAAAGCTTTTCCGATCCGACACTCTTCAGAGTATGAATTTTCAGAAAGGAAAGTATATATATATGGCAACCTATTTAAATGAAACACGTATCAAAACTTGCCAATCATAAACAAGAAAAGAAACAAAGAAAGAGAAAAGGAAGAAACTAAGCATTCTAGGAATAGTCCAAGGAACAAAACGAACTCTTTCTGCCTACAGAGTACTGGTTTCTTGCTTTAAAGTAGACAGACTCCAATACACTTAGACGAAAGGACAATCTAGAAGTGGAACTTGAACACTGTGATGTGCTTCGTAGCCAGCAGCTCTACATCTGAATCCAGACCCAAGATTATGATGTCATCATCAGGAGGATAGCTCATTTGTGGAGCAAATTAAATACAGAAAGTAGTAATAAGTGCAGGCTTGTTCCGACTGGTAACGCATAAAACTTTAAGAGTATTGACAGACGGTCCAATCAGGAGAAACCACGATCCTCAAATGTGGTTAGAAAATGCACTTTTTGTCCCTAAGCGTAAACAGAAAAATCAGTGTATAACTGAGAACTGGTGGCACAAGCGCATATATAAATAAAAACTCAACGCGTCACCAGGCTTCTAAATTACAAAAAAAATCACACCAAACACAGGTAAACTTTATGAGTGCAAAACTCTTTCGTTGCGATGACGATTAGTTTCCATAAATTACTTGCCATTTCAGCTACGTAACCTGTATTTTGATGCGGATCGACTCCGGATCCGTACTAGTATGGTCGTTTCGTATTGTAACAAAATAGAGCTTGACTTCTAGACAAACTAGATTATCTTGCCAAGCCTTCGATGAATTTACCTTGGTCTTGAAGCCTGTTCTCAAAACCACATTATATCAAACCTTTGCATAACAAGAATCAGAATCGTTGGTGAACGAGCTGACTTGTGCAAGATTAACGTCTTCTGCGCTTTCGCAAATATCATATCCTATTTTTACTTAACGGCAAGATCAATCTATTCAGTTCGCAACTTCAATTACCTTTGGTCGTGTCCGATTTGAATACTCTCCCTTTGCCACGGTATCTTCGTTCAGACCTTTGCAGAACAGTTCCTTAAACCTGGTAATGCACTTGGAATTTTTGGAAACCTCCTCGCTTATTGTTGTACTTACCCGAAAGTATTATATAAATTTGTATTTGAAATCAGGTCTTTATTGACTAACAATGTTGGCAGGAATGATGTTATTGCCTTGATGAAAGTCTTTCTACCTGCTGGTACCACATGACAATATCTAATGGAACGATCAAAAGTCACGAGTCGTGCATATAGTATTTGACTGCCCTCTTTTGATGAATCCTCGTTTTCAACTTCATTTATCCTCGAAATCGAAGTCGGAGTTATCAGTTGCTTCGGGAAAACTCGAGGACACGTCATGTCTTAAAAACAAATCCCGCTGTACAGGGGCGATTTTAGAGGCAAGGATTCGGGGGGGGGGGGGAGGGGTTAGATAATGGTCAGGTGTTGGTTCAACGCCCTTCAAGTGCCCTGAAAATAACAGAAACGCTTTTTTGTCAATTTCACTCACTATAATGTCTTAAATCTTGGCTTTCTGTAACATAAATTTCCAACATTTACTGTAAAGTTACACAGTATTCATTTACATTAATGAAGAGTTGTTCTAAACATTTAAGTGTGGGCAGTCTCTGATTACCATTTGCGATAGGGTTGCCATTCTGATATTTATATTATTAAACTTTAGAATTTGGTTTTTTATTACAACTTTATTTTCAATTATCAAACCCCAAATATTGAATTTTTCTTAAGGTGTAATTGACAGACCCCAAACTTAACTTTTTGGGGTTTCACAAGTTGAGAATTTTCGGATAATTGGCACAGCTAGATCGTCCTTTCACCTAAGTGTATTGGAGTCTGTCTACATTAAAACAAGAAAGCCAGTACTCTGTAGACAGGAAGTGTTAGTTTTTTTCACTTGGACTCTTCCAGCAATGCTTTGTTTCTTCATTTTCTCTTTCTTTGTTTCCTTTCTTGTTTATGATTGGCTAGTTTTGCTACATGTTTTGTATAAATAGGTTGCCATATACATATTCTTTTCTTTCTGACGTTTCATACTCAGAGTGTCAGACAAAAAGAGCTTTTAAGTATGATTTTAGCGCAAATTTTCAAGGCAATTTTCAAGTTTTGTACCAAAAAAAGATTGTAAAAGTACTTTTCTTGAAGTAAATTATATCAATGATTTGGATCAGGAATCTGTATTTTTCAATAAGCTGCAATGGGTAATAATGTCTATATTGGTAGTTTTATCGTTGAGGATTGGGCCCAAATATCTCAGACTAACAATAGCATTTAGTGGCAAATTCAGATTGGAGTCGCAACCCTGTTTTTCAGTATGTTGAACTCTACATGTATGCCATACATGTTGGTATCGTAAAATCTGAGATGGTAATGCTATGCTTCCTCACTATAACAAAGTGCATTGATAAAGATGTCTGCGACATATTCAAAGACCATTTCACCATACAAAACCATGGAAAACATACAAGAAATGCTAAGAACAGCTTAAAATTGCCAACAATTAGGACTGAATATGTCCGCAAGTCGTTCTATTACACTGGAGCAAAGATCTGCAATGACCTGCCTCTAAAAATCAGAATGATTGCTAATGCTATTGACTATGAGCAAAACTTGAAAGTATATTTTAGTTATCAGGTGGAAAACGCAGTCGTAATAAGAACTTGAAAACTAAGACCACGACGAACAACATTTTAGTACTGTATGAAAGGACCAGTCCTTTG